>JASCZW010011003.1:0-33805 GCA_034211315.2 Aedes japonicus | reverse complement strand
AGCCAACCTTCCATTCCCGGTTACGTGACACTAAACTAGTCCAATCCATCACTGTCGCGCACCCGAAAACGACAGAATAATATGCAACCACCTCTTGATGTAAGAAATCAAATTCCTCCAAGTTCAGCGGTTCAACAAACCGAAACAAAGAAACAATTAAAATCTAACATATCATGTACCTGGAAAGAAGTCAATCGAAATACACAAGTCTCTAACTGCCAGCCCCAGGCCTCCGTCCCCGCTCTCTACCAACAACTAGCGTTAAGCAAATTGAAATAAAACAAAAAATTAAACCAAACAAAGTTCTAATTTTCGATTTCCCATTTCTCATTTTGCCTGTTCCAGAGGGCCGAGAGTGCGTAAACTGCGGTGCGAACGTCGACGCCCCTCTGGCGGCGGGACGGAACCGGCCACTACCTGTGCAATGCCTGCGGACTATACTACAAGATGAACGGCCAGAATCGACCGCTCATCAAGCCGAAGCGAAGACTGGTTAGCGTAAGTATTCTAGACCGATCTTAACTACGGACGTTATCTGCGAAAATTGAACTCTCCCTCAACTCTTGCCCTGGATGGTGCATCTACAAATTGGACGTGCGTCATTCAAATCTAACAGTGACCTCCAGTGTGACGGCGACGACCTAGAAGTGAGAGCCCTTCCGTAATTATTATGTACTGCCACCGTGTTTTTGTTGCCACCCTCTCCGTTGGCTCAGCGTCGTCGTCGTTGCTGTCGTCTTGCTCGCCTTTTAGCTTTTTGTGTATTGTTTGTGTGTGTGGCTATTATAAGTCGAGATGGATGTAAGCTGATAAGCCCTCGCTGCTGTCGGGCCTGATGTTTGTTGCAAAGAAGCAGAACACGGAGTACGTTAGTACAGGAACTAACCATCGCACTCACAAAAGCAAATTAGAAAACAGAGAAAACCGTTTGTTCAGTTTCCCAGAAAGTCAACCCAGAGGCCGACCGAATCGTCGTTGGCGCCAATTGTGCATGGGGTGCAACGGGCGAGGGTGGACGCGGATGCAGTAGCGAAAGTCCTAAATAGGACACAGAAAAAGCGCGTTCCATTGTTACACTTTGGAGCACTGGATATTATTGCCGGAACCTTAATTATAATCGGAGCTCTTGGGGTAGTTTCCACAACTATCGGATTGTTGGGCTCCCAAAAGTGCGATGGTCATGTTTGTAGAGATGCCAACCTGGCAGTTGACGAAGGTTTGGTTTGTATTATACGCATGAACAGCTGTGAGTGTTCCCGTGGTTTGATCGAAAGCTGCAATTGTGAAGGGGTTGGAGCATACCCGAGCAAAGGTTTCTACCAAATTGATAACAAGTTCTAATGACAGATTATCAGTGTTTGATAACAAAATATGAATAAACAACCTAAATAACAAAAGAGATAACAAAATAAGATTCGTTGGATATCACAATATTAACTCGTTTTATTTTTATCATAGAGTTCATTTTAATAACAAATTTTGTGATTTGAACAAATTTCTTGAGATAATTTCGAATTAAGCTATTAACATGATATCAAATTCATACACTAATAACTGCAGTATTTACACTGAAGTTTTTTTTTACGACGGTAATGGTACCGCGTAAAAAAAACCACGTTAATTATAAAATGACGTAAAAAAACCGGGTTATATCAAAAAACGACGTAAAAAAAGTCAAGGAAATAAAAATTATATTTCATATTCATATTGAAAAAAACTGTCAAAAAACTGTATTGGTGGTGGAAAAACATGGTTCCAGTAACATTGGCCACCGGGAATCTGCTAAAAATGGATAGAGTTTATTAATACAATGTGTGAGCAAAGCAGTCCAGAGTAGTTATAGAGAGTTTTTGTTTTCGGCAAAGTTTCTCAGTATGTCATTCGTCGTATTTTGACATAATCATATTAGTTCCACATCATGCCGCAAAGATGGCGCTGCAGTCTATCTTTTCTAAATCAAGCGCTAGAGATTTGTCGTCTTGGGAAAAATTTCTCAGTATGTCATCCGTCGTCTTTTGACATTATCATATTAGTTCCACATCATGCCACAAAGATGGCGCTGCAGTCTATCTTTTCTAAATCAAGCGCTAGAGAGTTACCGTCCGTGGCAAAATTTCTCAGTATGTCATTTGTCGTCTTTTGAAACTGTCATATTAGTTCTAATTTATGGCGCAAATATGGCAGCGCCATCTCTGAGGTACAATCTGGATCTAACATGATTATTTTGAATGCCTTTATTATATACAATTAACATCTTTGCTAAAGACAGCACCTCCCTAGAGCTCGATTTGGCAATTAAGATGGCGGCGCAACTTGGAACTAATCTGATAATGTCAAGTGACTATAATTTACATTCTCAACAACTTTACTGAGAACGGCAGCTCTCTAAAGCTTCATTTGGAAAAGATATTTTACTACGCGGTCCGTTATTTCAAAAAACGACGTAAGAAAACCGCCTTATTTAAAAAAAAAAAACAACATAAAAATAGTCAAGTCACAATATACGTGAAAAAAAATTGATTGCTGGTGTTGATTCTACATATCCCAATTTAGCCTCTGAACAATACTTTTAAGAACAAGAAAAAATGTTGTTTACAGTTTATTATATGTACTGATGTAATGATACTGATCGTGGATTTTGGTACAACTCCAGCAATATGGGTGTCCAACTTCTTAAAATTTCTTCAACAGATTGACTTTTCTTGTTTTGGGTCCATCGGATGTATGATACTTCAAGTGGCCAGTCCGGAGGAGGTTCCCCAAGGGTCCGTGGCTGGTCATAGGTATTTTTCAATGGAAGCATGTGGAACCATGTGTATCGAACTGCTTGAAATTTTCTCAAGCGTTTGTTGCTTGTAATCCTGAGTTCACCAGAGAAAGTAGGCCCTGGAGTGACCGTTTGTCCCTGAACCGGTCATTCCGAAACAGGTTCCCGTGAAGCCTGGAGTAGTCAAAAACATTTTCGGAAGTAAACCCTGACGATATGGGTATAAAAATTCGTGAAATTTCTTCAGTAGGATGTTTGTAATTTTTTGTGTGATCATTTGATGATTTGTCCCTGAACCAGCCATTCTGGAACAGTTTCTCGTGAGGCCTCGAGTGGCCATAAAAATTTCTGAAGTAAACCCTTGCAATATGGGTATCAAAATTCATGAATTTTCTTCAGTAGGTTATTTGTCAACGTTTCGTGACCATTTGATGATTTGTCCCCGGAATGATTATTCCGGAACAGGTTCCCATGGGGCTCTGAGTGGCCAGAAAAAATTCAGAAGGAAATTCTGGCAATATGGGTATTAAAATTCATTAAATTTCGTCAGTAGGATATTTGTCAACGTTTTGAGGCCATTTGATTATTTCTTCCTGGAATGTTTGTTTTTGAACAGGTTCATGTGAGGCCTTGAGTGGCCATAAATATATTCAGAAGGAAGCACTGGCAATATGAGTATCAAAATTCATTTTTTTTTCAGTAGGATATTTCTCAACGTTTTGTGAACATCTTATGATTTGTCCTTGGAGCGGTCATTCCGGAACAGGTTCCCGTATGGCTTCGATTGGCCATAAACATTTTTAGAAGAAAGCTCTGGCAATATGGGTATCAAAATTTATGAAATTTCTTAAATAGGATATTCTCAACGTTTTATGGACATCTGACGACTTTTAAACGTAACGGTCATTCTAGTACAGTTTCCCGTATGCCAAACATTGCCAAGGTTTCCTCTAAAATTTGTTCATGGCCACTCGATGCTTCACGAGAATCTGATCCGGAATGGCCGGTCCGAAGACAAATCATCAAATGCCCCCAAAACGTTGAGAAATATCTTACTGACGAAATTTCATGAATTTTGATACCCATACTGCTAGGGTTTCCTTCTAAATATGTTCATGGCCATTCGAGGCCCCACGAATACCTGTTCCGGAAAACTGGTTTGTGGACAAATATCCTACTGAAGAAATTTCATGAATTTTGATACCCATATTGCCGAGGTTTAATTTTGAAAATGTTTATGGCCACTTGAAGGCCCACCGGAACCTGTTCCGGAATAACCAGTCTGAGAACACGTCATCAAAAGGCCACAAAATGTTGACAGATATCATACTGAAGAAATTTCCTGAATGTTGATACCCATTTTGCTGGGGTTTCCTTCCATATATGTTCGTCGCCACTCTAGGCCTTCTGGGAACCTGTTCCGGAATAACCGGTCCGGGGACAAGTTGGCATATTGAGTTATATGGAATAGAAATGTATTTTTAGGAATTACTCCAAAGGTTTTGACAGTCTTTTCCAGAAATTTACATGATATTCCCATGTAGTGCCTCCGTACCGAACCCCGGAAACCCGGACTTACGGGAACCAGATGAATCCAAACGGACGTTGCTGCCAATTTCCATAAAGCATAAAGCAGAGAGTTTTTTAATCTAACGGTGAAAACAAAACAAAAATCGGCCAATATTTGCCAGAGTGACAACCATTTGAATTTGGTGGGTACCCGGGTACCCTGTCGGCCCGATTTACGGGTGTTTTATTTTTGTTGGGCACACAACTGCTAGTTGGCGTTCAAATGGCTATACAATCCAGAGCTGGAGAGTAGGTTAGTATTTGAAATTTTGACAACAATCCAATTTTGTATATTGTATTTTGTTTTTTTTACCTTATTTGAAGAAAGACCGAAGACGGCAACTCTCTAGCGTTTAATTTAGAAAAGATAGACTGCAGCGCCATCTCTGTGGAATGATTTGGAACAGATATGATAATGTCAAAAGACGACGAATGACATACTGAGAAAATTTGCCGAAGACGGCAAATCTCTAGCGCTTAATTTACAAAAGATAAACTGCAGCGCCATTTCTGCGGCATGATGTGGAACTAATACGATAATGTCAAAAGACGTCCAATGACACGACCAATGAAATTTTGCCGAAGACACAAACTCTCTATAACTACTCTGGACTGCTTTGCTCACACATTGAATTAACAACCTCTATCCATTTGTAGCAGATTCCCGGTGGCCAATGTTACTGGAACCATGTTTTTCCACCACCAATACAGTTTTTTGACCACATCCTTTCAATATGAATATGAAATATAATTTTTATTTCCTTGAATTTTTTTACGTTGTTTTTTTGAAATAACGCGGTTTTTTACGGGGACCGCGTAAAAAAAACCGCATAAAAAAACCGCTTCAAAAAACCGCGTGAATAAAAATTTCAGTGTAGTGCTCAATTTCATATCCATCACATGCTGGTAATATTCAGCATTCGCAAAATAATTAATTTCAACAAGCGCATAAACTTTCTCCTGGTTTAATTCCAAGCCAAAGGAGGCGTAAACAATGAAATTGTTTGCAATATTTCATGCGCCATTCAACAATGTTTTGTAATCTTTCATACCACAGCCTCGATTCAGGCGTTATAAAGCTTATATTTACATGAAATATCCCATTATTTTGTGACAATTCTAGCATTCCCTTTATAAGCATTATATAACGCAGAAAATTTAATGTTTCATTTTATCTGTGAATGTTGATAACTAAAATTGTTATGCAATAACAGGTGAGTTCAAAGTGATATCTGAGATAACAAAATTTGTAACTTATTTGATGTCAGTTTGTTATTTTACTTTGCTAGGGTATACTGTACATAGTGAAGGTCATAAGAAATTTGCTTTGAACGCATAAGCTAATACGAACACCACTACATGAGTATTAATGTATGAGTGCAATGACAGAGAACTCGATGTTCCACTGTCGCTTTTATCAAATAAAATGGCGTCGAAGCGAGGAACTAATTTTGCAAAAAAAAAAAGTGGAAAAACCCTTATACGTCGGACGGCGATGTTGCAAAGTCGTTGAATATCGGAAAATCGACGGTTAGTTAAGTGCTAAAAACCTTTCAGCAGCGCTTAACTTTAAAGAGAGAGGTCGGTTCCGGAGGCAACCATGATTCCCGATTCGTCACGAGGCGGAAAAGAAGTGGCAAAAGAATTTAAGAAAAACCAGAATATCTCAGCTCGAGATGTAGCCAAATAAGAGAAAATTTCTCCATCGTTCGACCAAAAAGTGAAGAAAAGGTAGGTGTTGCTCCTAATTATAACGATCGAGCAGAATATGACACTATGTTGAATGAGTACGATTGCTTGACAAAGAATGACGAAAAATAATGCAAAGCTGATTCAAGACAGATTCCGGGACAAGAGTTTTATACATTGCTCAAAAGAGAAAATGTTGCTGAACATTTTATGCAAATATAACTGCTTCACCAAAGACCTAAGAAGGTGTGGCCCAGTTAGAGTTGAAACATAGACTTTTGCGCATATTTCGGATATGCATTAACAAAATAGTATTGTTGTGTAAATAGCTTTTGACGACACTGCCATTCACCTCCAGCTTCCTCTTCATAATAGCCCAAAATCTCTTTATCGGTCTGACCTGCGGACAGTTTGATGGGTTGAGTTATTTCGGTATAAACTGAGTCCCGTTGGTTTCATACCACTGCAGCACTATTTTACTGTAATGACAGCTTGCAAAATCTGGCCTTAACTTGACAGGTTTATTGTCGAATCTAATAAATGGCAATATTCGCTTTTAGAGATATTCCGTTCTGTACAGTTCTGGATTAAATATCTAATCAGTGATGAAAACCTTGGTCTTCCTACCACAGCTACAGATACCTTGTCAAATAATGTGTTTACGTGCAAATTTATCTGCAAACACATACTCGAATTTGGCAGGAACACCTCGCCGAGCTTTATCCTGGCCTTTACATAGGTATCATCATGCTTACGTCCCCTAAGGACGATAGTGTCAGCTTCTCCTTCAAAGAACGTTCGACCATTGATATCGCCTGCTCCGAAATACAGGAAACAATAATATCATCCACTTATATCAAAACGTAGATTAAACCTTCAGGAGTGCGCTTCGTGAATAAACAAGGATCTGCTGATGATAGTCTAAACTGCATCGCTTCGAGGATTCCACTAATGCTTTCATTCCCGACCTGCACTCCATGTTTCAGTCCATATATACTGCGTTGTAGCTACCCTCTTGCTGCTGAAAACCCTCCTTCAATCGACCGTGTAAACATGCGCCATTAATGTCCAGGTGACGAGTTTTCATCTGCTTGTGGCCGGCAGCAGTAAGCAAAACCTTGAACGTAGTTTGTCATAGTCTAGTCGATCCCTAGCTGTTCCAAGAAACCTTGCGCAACCAAGCGCATGACATGTCCGGCACTATCCTCCTTCTTTTTAAAAATCCACTTGCTGCCTATTGGTTTTCGGCCGGCAGACATAGTCCTTTAGCCTGCTTGGAAGCCTTCCTCTGGTTGACCCATCTGATCTGCTACTCGATAATCGCTTTGATTTTGCTCCTCACAGTCGTCAAATTCTTTATTCGAATTGTGATGGGACTCCACCTGAACCTGCTGCTCCTCCTGAACGCCTTGTTCTTCCAGAGCACCTGTCTCCTCCTGAAATGCTACGGCTTCGGGCCATTCGAGCTCGGTTTCGATGCCTTCCGATATTTGCACTTCGGGCTTAACCATGTGGATACTGTTCAGCTGCTCAATAAAGTGCACAAAACGACTGATCGTGATTCCATTAGTTTCAGGATTCAGGAATCTGAACGCCTTGCGATCTTCGCAGTATCTAACAAAAATCAATTTTCGTGCTTTGCAGTCAAATTTCTTTCGCTTATCGTCCGGGATATGCACGAAGACCGGGCAGGCAACATTCGGAAGTGTTCCAACTTTGGTGCCTTGCCAAACCATTTTTCGAAGGGCGTCTTGTCAATTGTACGAGAAGGGAGTAGATTCTGAACACAAGCGGAGGTCATAACCGCTTCACCCCAGTATTGCTTTGCTAGCCCTGTGTCGAGCAACATACACGTTGCCATCTCCTACAACGTACGGTTGTTCCGTTCAGCTACACCGTTCTGCTGAGGACTGTATGCAGCGGTGTACTGAGCTTGGATACCTTTGCTCCTCGTAGAATGCCTTCAAAATACCGTTGACGTATTCTCCACGTCCGTCTTAACTAATCACACATGAAGCCCTACCGCGTCTTGACCTGAGCCGCCTACAGCCATCGGTTCTGATGGTTTTCCTCCCCGGCTCGGAAAGCATACCTCAACTACGCCTTATCCAGTCCAATCAAGATTCGCAGAGTTACTGGCCACTTCGCCTCGTAGCTCAGCTCAACAAACCGTTTGCACTTTGCGAGTGACGGACAAGAACCTTTGCAAGCAAAGCACTCCTTTGGTGATTGCCGTCGTTGGGTACGCGTGTCTTTCACTGGGGCCGCAGGATACATCAATTTATTTGTTCAACATCACATTTGGGATAAGACATAATCAACAACAGTACGCCACAATACTCGGTTTGCGGCTGCCGCTCTCCAACCTCGGTCACGCCCAATGCTCGCCAGATCACGCTCCACCTGGTCCGCCCATCGTGCTCTCTGCGCTCTACGCCTTCTTGTGCTCACCGGATCAGTAGCGAACACCAACTCTTGCAACATGCCCTGCCCACCGTATCCTTCCGGCTTTGGCCACCTTCTGGATGCTGGGATCGCCGTAGAGTGCAGCGAGCTCGTGGTTCATCCTTTGTCGCCACACACTGTTCTTTCGCACACCACCGAAGATCATCCTTAGCAGGCGTCGCTCGAAAACTCCAAGTGTTTGCAGGTCCTCTTCGAGCATGATCCATGTCTCGTGTCCATAGAGGACCACCGGTCTTATTAGCGTTTTGTACATGGTGCATTTGGTGCGGGGGTGAATCTTTTTATACCGCAGTTTCATCTGGAGCCAGGCACGAATTCCACTGATGATGCGCCTTCAAATTTCAGGATCCGAGGTAGACAAATTCCTCCACCACCTCGAAGGTATCCCCGTCTATCGTGGCATTTCTTCCTAGGTGGATCCGGTCGTGTTTGGTTCCGCCTACCAGCATGTACTTTGTTTTCGACGCATTCACAACCAGCCCGACCTTTGCTGCTTCACGTTTCAGGTGGGTGTACAGCTCTGCGTCCGTTCCAAATTTCCTTGCGATAATATCCATGTCGTCCACAAAGCACACAAATTACCCAGATTTCGTGAAAATCGTACCACGGCCGCAGGATATCTGGCTCGATTGTTGCCAGTTTCGTGATGGACGTTGATGAATCGTCTTTCTTGTTGCTCTGGTTTAGTGGAGCGTTGGAAGACGTCTGCATAACCATGCTTGCATCCTCCGCCATGAAATACAGCCAGGAACTGCATTCCAAAAGGTTTAGGACAGGATTGCTTCTGGTAAAATTGCCCAGTTTAGCCTCAACGTTGGCGGTACTCTTTCAATCAACTCGAATTTTAACGAAGCGTTGTACACAAAATCGTGTACTCCACACGATTCTATCGTTGCTACCAAATTTCGACCGGGAGCGCAAAACTGACCAGACTCTCTAAATGCTTGATCTCCGGGAATGGTAAGGAACGAACTTTCCTTATCGCTTCTTGAACGGTTGCTTCTGACCTATTGTAGAGCATCTTCAAGGTCGAAAGGACTCCAGGCACGTTCGAAGAATGTACCAACCGACATCTTACGCTTCTAGGCACTTTTGTAGTCGCACCATGTGCACATCTGTGTTGATGAGGTGTACATCGAGGAAGACAGTGGCCAATCCTCAGGATTTCCAGTGAATTCAGGCAAATCTTTGGATATCGCTTGTCGCGTGACCAGCTGGCTTCGGTTTAGAAAGCATATGGTCTCTTCCGCAGGGATTGATTCAGGTTCCGTTACAGGTAGCATTGGATCCGTCTGTAATGGTGGCGGTGGAAAAGTGGCGTTGTTGTAAACGTAGGGTAACGCACAGGTACCGTATTCATTCAGGAGGTATCAACTGCATTTGTGGCGTAGAACGTTGTCTGGGAGCAAACTATGGTAGTGTATTACGACGCTCTTCTTGTGAACTTACGGAGGTACGATGTAGAATACTTGGGACTGCTCGAAGGTTGACCGCTGCTAACTGTTCAGCTAGTTCAGGTTGAACCCTTCGCCTAAATTCCTCCAGCAAATATTTTTCAACAACTCCAAAATCTTGCGCTGCTCCACCACGTTCCATATCTCTGATCTATTGCGAAACAACGGACATCTTCTCAAGATCCTCGTCTTCCGAAATCGTTCCATCATCACTTTCCAGCTCTTCCAAGATTTTACAATTCTCCTTCAAGAACTCTTCTACCAACTTCCTCTGCTCCTCAAGTTTGGGCAGCCTCAGGTATATCGTTCGGTGCTCACTCCGTTTACTGCTAATTCTTCAATTCGACAGTCTAAGCCACTTGCTTCGGCACTGCTCCTGGCATTTATTTTATTGGCAACGTCAACATTAACCTGGTAGGAAGGAGGGGGTTCTTAGTGTCTTAACTGGCTCAGCCAAATAGTTGGTTACTACTGCCGTGGTGCACAGGGCACCGGCTACCTGTTTCATCACGCCCACTGTATCGCTCGTTGCGCCTGCTGCAGCACCTGTTGCACTCGCAGCGACAATGGGGATGTTGATAGCAGAAAATACGCCTTTGTCTCCTACTGGGTCGGTTGCCCTTGTCGAGAATTCTGCAGTTGGTCGCACTTGCTCCATCTTCTCGACGGTCATTAACCGCAGCTTCAGCGGGGCCGCCCTTGCCATATCCAGATTTCAATCCCGAAGTGTACATCCAGGGTGCCAGACGAAGTGTAGACTGGATGAGGGACTCGTGGTTATCTGGCTCAAGTCATGATTGTTGAT
This sequence comes from Aedes japonicus, assembly GCA_034211315.2. NCBI lineage: Eukaryota > Metazoa > Arthropoda > Insecta > Diptera > Culicidae > Aedes > Aedes japonicus. The sequence goes on along the minus strand of JASCZW010011003.1, from coordinate 23,055 downwards.
TATACCTTCCATGATGATAATAGTCAGGGAGTTTGCTAGCCCTATTTTTGACAAACCACCAGACCGAAATCCTGATGTGTATTGCTTACTGTTCGTTTCCTGTATTAAGAGCGTTTCGTTGGAAGGAGATTTTTTATCCATGCCGTGGGTGCCAAAGCAGTATGTGCTACTGCTTACGGGTCCACACCACCGTTTTTGGCCCTTAATCAAACGGAATAGTAAGGATTACGGGTAGGCACAGTTTGCTCTTGCCATTTGGGAGGAACTGTAGCCATGGCAAGTCCTGTACTGGTGGTGACTTCCCATCACATATAACTTTCAAATCTATACTGTTGTTTCCCTTATCCATCCGACTTTGCTTGATTTTGGTCTCAATTCAAGCACAGCGCGTATTCCGTTGACGACCTGAGAAGACCAGAGAAAGTCTGTGCAGAACATTTAGATGATTTCATACCACACTGGGGTGACTCTTCGGAGCCCAAGTTCCTCCGGAAAAGTGTCCATATTAAAATGGTAGCCCACATCTGGCTTGCGACTCATCAAATTGCATGATTTTGCAAAACTAGGTCATGAAAAGTCGTTTTGAGGATTTCTGATCATACTGGCCACTTAGGGAGACCCTGCGGGATCCGAGTACCTCCCGAAACGTGACCATATTCAAATCTTTTCCAAAACCTGGCTGGCGACATATCAAACTTTATGATTTTGCAAAACTAGGTCTTCGGAGGTCATTCTGAAGATTCCTGACCATACTGGACACTTAGAGTGGCCCTATAGGATACCTTGGGTGGCCCTATAAATCAGTCAATACGGAAATTTTCAAATCACAAAGCAATTCATCCTACTATTAGAACATATACGCCCTCTACCCTTCTTCTGATCCAAACCAAATTTTGGGCCACCGCTCCCTATTAAGTGCGAATGTGGACGGTACTCAAATTCGTACCATTATCGGTGCGAAAACAAGTTCAGTCTACCGAAGAACATTTGCCAATCTTTCTTCCCCTCGAGTGCATGAAAATCAAGCCCGATAAGGGGCTGAACCCTTCGATAAGGCATTCAACCTCGGAAACATGCTCACAGCGCGCCGGTTGTTGACCACGATCCCTAACAACAATAATCAAACGCACACGCCCCCTACTGGAGCTCAAAGAAGAGGTACGCGTGAGTGAATCCTTTGCTGAAGTAAAATAAAAAAAAACAAAGCCCAAAAAAGTTAATGAAAAACGATCGATTCCGCGAGGACTTGGCTTTCGAACATCGCAAAAAAAGAGGGCTTAACCTCGTTAAAATTGAAACCGTCGTCGTCGTCCGATATTGGTTTCGGAGCTTCTTTCCCAACGCAGGCCCTAAGGTCCTCTCTCGAAGGGTGTTATTTTTGTGATGCTCGGCTTTGGATCTTAATTGCTTTTCAGCCTCGAGATACGCACTTTCCCGACGGACCTTGGCCACGAGAAGCAGCTGCTAGCCAAGGTCAAGGTTACATCGAAGCCGATGGCAACGACTGCACAGGGCAGCAGTCTAGATCAACGTGGGAAAAGGAATCAAGGAAACCTACTTATCCTGCGGTAATTGTCTGTCGATCAATTACCCGATTTCCCGAAAAGACATCGATCAAGCAATAATTTGCTCAAGGGACGCCGGTTTCCGTCCGGGCCGCGAAAGGGCACCGGGCTTATCTCCTGGAATCGTCAATCGCGATGGCTCAGATAAGGCCGGGTTTGATTTTTATTGCAGTCTGATTTGAATACGACAATTTCGGGCAGTGCGTTTTGCCCTTGTCCGTTTGTCTGCTTGCTTATTGGGACAAAGAGCTCGTCGTTGTCGTCGGATTTCTGCAAGGGCAGTTTCTCTCGTTGGTTGCTGGTGGGCCGGGAACAAGGTTGTATACATTTTCCTCTCTTTCATTGATTTTGTTCTTGTTTTTATTTTTTTCGTTGGACGTGGTGCATACCTCCCACATCCCCCCTCTTTCTGGGATCGCTGGTGGATAATCCGTGCGCGCGTGTATTTTCCGATGTTGCTTGTCCTAACAAGCGAGGAACATACAAATCTGAAATAATTTAAATCGCTTCCTTATTTATATCGGATGTAAACTAATTAAATTGAGGAATACATAAAACAACCTGTCTCACGTATGTTCCTCGATAGCAGCCAGCAGCAGCAGCATCATCATCATGCTCGGTTGGCTCATTCGCTTCGTTCGGGCCAGAGGCAGCAGAACAATCTTCAGCACAATGCACCACAACGAAACGTCGAACGTCTGGGGCCACGATTATGGGACCTCTGCTGGATGTGGGTTTTGTTTTCTGGGAAACTGTGCTTCGTCCGTTTTTTCGCTACACGGTGGGATGCCGGAGACTTCCTCCCGATTTGGGTATCGTGACATAATTGGCTTGGGGTTAATTGTGGCAGGGTTTTGTTTGCGTTTGCCGGAATATTTACGATTGTCACTATGGAGTGGTTTGTGCTTAGGTAAATTAATTTAGAGTTATGCGAAATCGTTGGTTAGAAGGGGGGAAATTACTTCTTTAGATATGTTTTTTTATTATTTGGTTTGCTTTATCATATAACATTTGTGTATAAAATAGACATATTCAGGATTTTAGTCAAGCAATCAGAATAAAGAAGAAGAAAAAGAAGAAGAAGAAGAAGAAGGATGAGAATTTAAGTTGACACAGCAAGTTTAAAAAACACACAGGACAACTGAAATTAGTTCGCAGAACAACAGCATTCTTAATAGAATGCGTTGTTTGTGGGATTCAAGTTCAACCTTGTTTTGTTAGGTAATCTAGTAAACCAGATGTAGGAGACAGCGTTGCCAGGTATACCGATTTATTCTCAATACCGATATACCGACAATGGCTCTGGAAATACCGATTTCCAACTTTTTATACCGATAAATACCGATTTTTTATGAAAGTTATTTCAACATTATATTTGGTTTATTATTCATCAGCGTGTTATTTTAGATTTCTTACCCCTAATTAATTATTTTTCAGAAAATATTTTCTAAATTAAAACATCACCAGATTTGAAAAAATAAAAACAGAACAAAATCTATATAAATAAAAATGAGTTGGGGTTTCTTTGTCACGATTTAACTCTGCGAGCGGAACGGACCGATCGGCGTGAAATTTTGTATGCAGGGATTTTTGGGGCCGGAGAATAATCTTATGATGGTTTGAGACCCCTCCTTCACTGGAAAGGGGGCTCCCACTACAAATGAAACACAAATTTCTACACAACTCGAGAACTAATCAAGCAAAAGAAACCAAATTTAGCATGTGGAAGTTTTTGAAGGCAAAAATGTTTTTATGGTAGCTTGAGAACCCTCCCCGTCATAAAAGGGGGGCTCCCATACAAATAAAACACAAATTTCTGCATAACTCAAGAAATAACCGAGCAAATAAAACCAAATCTAGCATCTGGAGGTTTTTGAAGGCAAAAAATGTTTCTATGGTGACTTGAGAACCCTCCCCGTCATTAAGGGGGGGCTCCATACAAATAAAACACAAATTCTCTACACAACTCGAGAACTAATCAAGCAAAAGAAACCAAATTTAGCATGTGGAAGTTTTTGAAGGCAGGAAAATTTTTTATGGTAGCTTGAGACCCTCCCGTCATTAAAAGGGGGGCTCCTATACAAATAAAACACGAATTTCTACACAACTCGAGAACTAATCAAGCAAAAGAAACCAAATTTAGCGTATGTGAGTTGTTGAAGGCGAAAACAATTTTTTATGGTGGCTTGAGAACCCTCCGTCATAAACAGGGGGGCTCCCATACAAATAAAACACAATATTCTGCATAACTCGGGAACTAATCAAGCAAAGCGGAACAAAATTTTGCATGTGGTGGTTTTTTAAGACAGAAAATGTGTATATGTTGGTTTGACACACCGTCCAGTCCTTAAGGAGGGGGGGCTCCGATACAACTGAAATACACTATTCTGCATGACTCGAGAACTAATCAAGAAAATGGAATCAAATTTAGTATGTGGTGTTTTTGAAGACAAAAAATTGTTCTATGTTGATTTGAGACCCCTCCCCTTTCTGAAAGGCGGGAACCTATTCAAATGAAACGCAAATCCTTGCATAACTCGAGAACTAATAAGAGAAATGGAACCAAATTTCAGCATGTGGAAGTTTTTGAAGGAGGGAAATGTTTCTATGGTGATTTGAGACTCTTCCGTCATATGAAGAGGAAGGGGGAGGGGTGCTCTCAAACAAATGGAACACAAATTTCTGCATAACGCGAGAAATAATCAAGCAAATGGAACCAAATTTGGAATGGACGAGTTTTTAAGGCATGAAATGTTTTTATGTGTGGTTCAAAGCCCCTCCTCCCTCTAAAGAGGGGGCTCTCATACAAATGAAACAAATTTCAACCAAACATGAGAACTATACCTACTGCTTTGCAAATTTGTATTCAGTGGTTTTTGCAGTCGGGAAAGCATCTTATCATAGTTCGAGAGCCCTCCCGCTTCTAGAAAGGGTGGGATCCCATGCAAATGAAAAACAAATACCTGCATAACTCGAGAACTAATCAAGCAAATGGAACCAAAATTGGTATGGGTGAGTTTTTGAAGGCAAGAAATGTTTTTGTGGTAATTTAAGACCTCTCCTCACTCTGAAAAGGAGGGCTACCATATATACGAAACATAAGTTTAAACCAAACATGAGAACTATCCCTACCGCTATGCAAATTTGTATGCAGGGGTTTTTTGGGTCCGGGAAAGGATCTTATTATAGTTCGACACCTCTCCCGCCTTTAGAAAGGGGGGCTCCCATGCAAATAAAAAACTATTTTCTGCATAACTCAAGAACTAATCAAACAAATATAACCAAATATGGCATGTGGAGGTTTTTTAGGCAAGAAATGATTCTACGGTGGTTTGAGACCCCAAGCAAAAGAAACCACATTTAGCATGTGTGAGGTTTTAAAGGCAAGAAAGGTTTCTATGATGGTTTCAGATTCCTCTTCACCCTGAAAGGGTGGGGGGGGGGGGGCTCCTATACAAATGAAATACAATATTCTGTATAACTCGAGAACTAATCAAGCAAATTGAACCAAATCAGGCATGTGGAGGTTTTTGTAGATGAATACTGTTTCAATGCCTATTTGGGACCCCTCCCTTTTCTGAAGGGAGGGGGGGCTCCCATACAAATGAAACACAAATTTATGCATAACTCGAGAACTAATCTAGCAAATAGAACCAAATTTGGCATATGGAGGTTTTTGAAGGAGAGAAATGTTTTTATGGTCATTGAGACTCTTCCGCCTTCTGAAGAGAGAGGGGGGGGGGGGCTCTTAAACAAATGAAACACAAATTTCTGCATAGCTCGAGAACTAATAAAGCAAATGGAATCAAATTTGGCATGTGGATTTTTTTGAAGGAGAGACATATTCCTATGGTGGTTTAAGACCACTCTGCCCTCTTAATGAGGGGGGTCCCATAGAAATGAAACACAAATTCCTGCATAACTCGAGAACTAATAAAGCAAATGGAATCAAATTTGGGTTGTGGATTTTTTTGAAGGTCAGACATATTTCTATGGTGGTTTGAGACCCCTTTGCCCTCTGAAAGGGGGGGGGGCTCTCATACAAATGAAACGCAATTTTCTGCATAACTCGAGATTTATTCAAGTAAATGAAACCACATTTGGCATGTGGGGGTTATAGAAAACAGGATTTTTATTTCTATTAAAATGGATTTCTGTCTGACCGATCGGAGTGAAAATATGTATGCAGGTATTTTTGGGGCTGGGGAAGGTTCTTATGATTGTTTGAGACCGCTTCCCCCTTCCGGCTCGCATACAAATTAAACACAAATTTCTGCATAGCTTGAGAACGAATCAAGCAAATGGAATCAAAAATGGTAAGCGGGGTTTTTTGAATGCAAGAAATGTTTCTATGGTGAATTCAAACACAAATTTCAACCAATCCAGAGAATTATCCAGGTAACTAAGCCACACACTGTGTATTGTCTGGGTAAGAAGAATGTTCTTATAGAAGTTTGAACTCCTTTTTACTCAAAAAAAAAACTCATTAAAAAAAGCTCTATGTAATGTTCGTTCATTTAGTTGCAGGCGTAGCAACGCTCGCAACGGGATTAGCTAGTATTATATATAGATTAATATATTTCCTCATATTGAGTGCAATCGATCATCCTGATAGCAACATGATTTGGTTGATTATCGCCGAATTAATGACATATTTGGTACATACATAGGCCGAATAAGGGAGCTAGGCTAACATTACACCCCGTTACCCTATTTATACATTTCCATCATATTGAGCCAATAGCTGCATGATTGTGCATATCATTCGTTATCAAAAAGTTTTTTTTTCTGATGCACGACGCAGTGTCCAAAAGTAAAAGTCTTATAAATAAATTCTTTTCTCGTTGCTTGGACCAAAAGCCACCGGCAATGATTACCCAGTCAACCCTTCTGTATGTTTTGTTGACTTCATCGTTTATGATAGATTTTGCATGCATTGGTAGGCGTCTGCCGTCGTCTCAACGCTGCGTCGTTGCGTCGTTACCATGCCGCCGGTATCTTCCCACCATTTGACGCCATGCTAGCATCTGCGCATACGCATAGCCAGCGTGTTGCTTTCGTAAACTAACCGCTTCCAAGAGTGCACGTAGAACGATTCGCTCCCTCGCCGGTAACTACTACATACACCGCATAATTGACTACATGTCTACTTTTAGAGATAGGGGTTCGAGACGGTAAATTTCAGGAGAAATTTGTCACTAAAATATGATAATAGCCTTTGATTGTGTACCTTTAATAAATTTATTTGTACGAGAGCAGGAATGGTTTTAATGACAGCCAGAATGAATTTTTACAGAATAGTTAGGGATGTTCAAATAATAACCATAAACATCAATCGTCGATGAAGTAAATAAGCCAGATTCGGAATATTTTGATTTGTCGGGCAATAGCACATTTGCTTTTATACTTCAATTTCTCGGATACTTCTTCATTTTTGAGTAGTCATACTTTTGACTGATTTGGGTCAAACGTACTATATTTTGGATTGTTTTGAAATAGCGTGCATTCTAGTTGTTTGTTATTATATTTATAGGTTGCATTCAAGATGAACTTTAAACATGTTTTTAACATCTCATGCAATAGTAAAATTATTCAGAATAGATTGTGGATCCAATAAAGTGACGGCTGAAAATATATACATACCATAAACTAACTCTAAGACCAGTAGGTCCCATACAAAAACGATTTTTTTCTTGGCTCCGTCAGTACTAGAACATCGGTCCCAAGCTTAATAATGCGCCCCTCATAATGAACTCACACGAACACACTCTCAAATATTCTTTCAAAATAACACAGCAAATCAAAACAAAGGCGCAAATATGTATAACTAGCTGCTGGCTTCAAGGTGTAATTCGGACCAAGGGGTTCTACAACAGTGAACCAATTTCAAATCGCTAGTTGCATATTGATTGTTGTACATACCGTTTATTTGATATACTGGACTAAAAAAAAACACGACCTAAATGTAAGATTGTGAAGCCACTCACTGATTCAAATGGAAGCCAAAAGAAGCATTTGGGGTTTGTTGGGGGCATTGGTGTTTGTTCATATATTATGTAAAGAAACAGTTTGGGAGGTTGTGTAGTATTTTTTCTAAATTGTAATGCTAATTTGTGGGTAAGTCTTTCGATATGAAGCTACGCACAACATAATAAAAAAAATTGTATTTGTATTTTCCTTCCTACTGACATTTATTTGATGAGAACTTGTTTGTTAAGGTTAGGGATGGAATCGGTTGCTTAATACGGTAACAAGGAAGTGCTTAGCTTCTAAAGACGTCGTTATTTGTCGAATATGAATATACTGAATATACTAGCTGCATCGTAAACTCACTAGTGAAAAACGAATACTAGTTTGAAATATAAGCAAAGGTACAGTTTTCGTTGGTTTTCGAGGCTGTGGCAGGAATCGGAAACCTGCTGGGAATAAATGTCGTTTACTCTGTTCAATTTCACAAAGAAAACACAGAAAAGCAAATACGAACATTAGAAAATCAAAAGTGTTAATCATGTTTTTACCGATACTGTAGGCTTGTAGACAGTCATCCAAGTGCCGTCCGTGTGTAAATTTCTGTAACTGCTATTTTAAAATGACAGCTCGTTTCTATAAGTTTTGGTGAATCGTACGTTGATGGTGCCACTGGCCCGCCTAGAGATTTGATAGTCTGTCAATTTTAGTTTGGTGAAACCTAGACTAGGCGGCTTTGTTTTTCCAACGGTTTGCTTTAAAAAAATTAAAAAAATGTTCGAGCCTGGATGTCTGTTCTCTAAGTGTAGATTTTGAAAATCTCCATGTTGATTTTTGTGAATTCCATAGAGAAATCTCACTTAAATTTAAAAACTTAATCGGGGTACCATCTACGTTTTTCAATCCAATCAATGGTGCACGAAATTAGGCAATGTAAAACAGAAAGTTGCATTGATAATCTTGAGCCGCATATACAATTTTGATACCAATTCCATGCGTAAAGCACTTTTAATTTCCTTTTTTGAAAAAGTTATAATCACTCATCTCTTACTCGTAAGATGCTATTAGCTACGTTATCGTGTCGCCATTGAAAAATATTGTTTATATTGTTTTTAACTTTGTTCATTTTTGTACCGTGCTTACTTGGACAAAACATATCATTATGTTATAAGCAAGCTGTTGGAAGCATCTATAGAACATAATGTATGTCTTGTGGATGTTCTACAAAACATCTGTTATAATCTTAAACATGTTCAGAAATGCCACATATATTGCGGTTATATGCGTGTATGAAATCAAGTCATTGACGTTAGAAACAAAATATGAGCATTGTTAAAAAGGTGTTTTTTTGTGACAGTGGTGTTACATTGACCGTTGCATTTGAGTCATGCGTTACTTACATTTCAAATCTGTGATAGCAACAGACTGCGTTTTGTGAATTTATTATGCAGTACGTAATTATAGGAGATTCTTTAATCACGATTAATTATAGGACCATTCACGTGAGCTATTTTAAAGAGTTCACAATTTAAACGGGTAAAACTGAATTGAATTATTAGCGTCCGAAGTGTTTCAATTTTTCGTGACAGTCGTAATTTTTCAATTTTTTTTTGAAACCCTACTGGAAAAAAAACTCATAGGTTTACATTTAAATGTAATTTTAACCAAACAATAGAGTCTCTATTGTATAATTAATAGTATTGTACAACGATAAGATGACAAAAGGAGTAATTTTTTTTCACAATAGAATATACCGTAAATTAAGACATCAAGAATAAAAAAGGAGGGTTGTTATGTATCTGAACTGTAGAAAAAATCTCTTTATTTTTCCGAACAAATTTGTATCAATTAATATTATATGTATTGTTTCACAATTGTTGAAAATCCAAGAATGCATTTTGCATTTATCTGACTTATGAACAATAGGATTCATGGGCGGAAATAAATTTAAATGTAGTTTTTTACCAATGTATTGTAATTGTATGGTTATTTTTAACCGGGCACCCATACCGTAGAACGTAGCCCGACCAACCATTCGATAAACTTCTTCAAAGTTCTGTATACAAAAGTAAAGATAAATGTAGGTTTACCGTACAATAAATAAAATAAGATAAATGTAGGTTTACCGTACAATAAATAAAATAAAATAGGTACATCTATTTTTTTTTTATTTCGATAATTTTTTTCAAAAATCTTTATTGATCGATATCTAAATTGAAGACATGATCTTTATAGTTCTAATTATGGAAGACTTCAAAGAATCTACGTATACTTTATTTCGTTAAATTTCGATATACCACATGAACATCGTATTTTTGAATTTCGACAACGAAAAATACATATGGACATCGATGAACATTTATAGCCCCCTCGTTATCAATTTTCACCGCTGGATAACAAGAGTTCGATATCTCAGTTGATAGGTCAATGTTTATATTTTGCAAGTTTCAGTACGAAATAAAACTCGGCGATGGATTAAATTTTGAATCCTGAAATGGTTGAGGAGGTGTTGGAGGAAGCTCCGAATAATCAATAGATAGTTGTGACTCTTCCGCTGTATGTATGCAACGAGCAAGCGGATGTAATAAGGGCGCTACAGGCAGACGTGAGTTTTATTAAAGAACATATAAAAATCCTCGTTCAGCAAGGACTGCCTATGGGCACATCATCGACACTCGCATATAGTTTTATTGAACCTATTAGAGAGCTCATGCCTCTAGGTTCCATTGATGCATTGAGTGGACTCGAGGAGCTACTGGGAAAAAACTACAATCGAATGAAATTTGTATGTAGTACAATGTTTACTTACGCATGTTGATTATTATTTAAGATAAATCGTTTATTAGCAGTAGAAATTATTGGCATCATTTGTGTTGTTTGTGTTCAAAAAGCCACTGAAGAGACAACCATGGCTTTCATTTAAAAAGTGTATGACCTCCAATTGCAGTCTCAAGAGGCAAACAGGCACTTGAAAATTTGTGTTCAGCTCAGGATTTGATTAGTAAGTAATTTTTTTTTGCATATATCACATATTATTGCTTTCTACAGAAACTCTCGTTGACAATTCACTTTTTGATAACATGGAAAATCCAGAATCACAAGCATGTGCGAAATTTTGGTATCAGATGTAACACGCGTGCGATCGAATTAGAAGCATTAAACGCAAGCAGTCTGGATCCATAAGCCAAAAACAAAAGTTGTCTGTTCCATTTAAGGTGGAGCTTCCAGATGTCGACAACGAGAATCAAGCATTGTATGAGGACACTGAGTATAGGTCAAGAAAAGCGAGTTGAAATTAAAAAGAAAACTCGTTGTTTTTTACTTTGGTGATGTCATTTTATTAGAAGCGATAATAAACTATAAAAACTCATTGCCATTTAAATGTATGAATGAGTGGTACTACGAAATATTCAGAACCATTCATATTGTATGGTAAACATACCATTTTGTATGTTGATGGACGTGAAGGGAATGTTTTTAAACAGGTTTCGAAATTGTTCGAAAGCATTTTTTAATTTTAAAGGCAAATTTGAATTGCACAGTGAATTTTTCACTATAAACTGTTGTCCTATAACACAGATATCTTCATCTCGTTTTTCAAAATAACTCACACGCAAAATGACAATATCGTTTGAAGAAATCCACATGATACAGTTGTCACTTTTCTTATCTGCTCGCACAGTGAAATTTGCATAAGTTAATCTTTAAAATGTATAATGATTATATTCAAAATTACTCAATTTGAGTGAGTTATTGTATAGCTCAGGATAACTCTCAACAAATGATATCAATTCAGGACTTCGTTGTACATTTTATATATATACACCAGGTGACAGGCGCTCTGAGAAAATACAAAAACTTCTATACGTCATATATTAAAGTATGTTTCCCAGTCATGTGAGACCTCAACAGAAGCCGTGGTTCCGAGGATCAGCAACCAACAATAAAATTAGTGCAGTTCAGATGGTATGGAATCAACACTTGTAGTAATTCAGATCAACAAAAAACATTAGCACCTTGATCAGCACTGTAATTGTCGTCACTATGTGATAACCGTCATCTGACAAAGATAATTCAGTGAAATTTAATTGATTTCAACTAATTTAATTTAATTCATTCCAAACAATTCAAATTGACAATAATATTTTCTTTTTTGATACCTTCAAAGACAAAAAGCTGAGAATATATATTCACGTGAAGCTTTGTAACGAACTGGTGACGGAAATCGATATCTTTATGTCCGTAACGATTATTATTGATATTTAGATAAAGTTCTTTACAATGATTCACGTTTAGACTTTAAGTGTCTTTAAATTTCTACATGAAATGGTGACGATCTCTATCGATTTTCACTATGAATGTCTTTGAAGACCGGAATATCGAAAATAAGAATTTGAAGAAATGGTTATCGTAAAAGAAGATTTCTCAGATTTCAGTTACTATTGTTCATGCGATAGATCAATCGTACATGCAAAATTGCGCATCGATAAGAACAGTGTGTTACTGGTTTCTACAATAGAATCTAATGTAAATTGCGACATCGACAATAGAATCATTGTATGACAATATTCGTTTTCTCCGAACATGAGCAATGAGATTCATGGCTCGGCAATAGAGTCTATTGTTACATACATTATTTACTGTAATGCATGAGATCTTCAGCAATGCAATTTACATCAAATATCCGCCGACGGCTCAATCGGGCCACCGCGATTCAGGAAATGTGGCACTCGCCGTTCGCCGGAGCAGTCGTCGGCAAAACGTTCAACTGTTCGGCGTGAACTTCACTGGTGCGGGGAAAACGCTAGCTCTAAAAATAATGGCATTCGTTGGCAAGTAAGTGTGAAAACAAATTTGTTGCAAATTTTTCCAAGGCATCGATTGTCAGTATATTTCCTGAGAAATGTAAAATAATCAATACCCTGCTTGCTTTTGACTGACAAAAATGTTGCAAAATGTGCTGAAGGGGGGGGATGCGTTTAATTCCGAGTAAAAGTGGGTGTGATTATAGAGACAAGCTGCAGCAGCAAGGTGGCACTTTGTGATAAGATAATTATATCATCCGCTCGCTGGAGACAGTTTCGAACTCCTTTATCGGGACGAAGGTTGTTCCATCCGGCTTTCGAAACAGAGCGCAATTATGAGCGCAAAATCAGGGCAGAATCAATCGGAAGTATATGAGCGGCAATTTTTCGGATCGTTGAAGCCGTGGGAAGAGTGGCAGATTATCGATTGCTTCCTCAGACTGCGTGTAGACGGTCGGTAGTTAAGATTCCAATCATGTGAGTACATAAATGTACGAAGGAAACCCCGGAAAGTCTTTCTCATGATATGCTTTAGGCGATGGATATAATTTATAATGGCGGCGAGCATCGCCGCAGTCTTAAAGCGCACGATAGTTGAACAAGTAACGAAGATCGATTATGACAATATGCCTGGTTTTCTTTACTGTCCAAAATTCTTTTTTCTCGGTTTCCGTACATCGGCTGACTTGTAAACAGAAATTCGACCTGTGGATGTAAATATAAACAAATGTACGGTTTACAGGCATAAACGGTTTTCGGTGTCACGTGCGGAGAGATAGCCGAACATAGGGATTGTTTGATTTAGACGCAAATTGCTATGTCCGCTCCATTTTCGTTTCAAGAACGCGTATCTATCTAGTTATTCACACGAGCCGAGCTTGGATGTGCCACTGCAAGATTGAAGTCGTTGCATAGCGATTGCACTGATGCCACTAGGTATCACATGTGTTGAGTTTTCGGACACTCCGTAGGACAGCCTGTAGACAAATATGCCGACGTCGTCTTTTCGGACTGGAACAGAGCTTTGTTGTGATGCTGTTGCCACTGCCGAGAGCAAGTAGTGTTAATAGGATGATTAAATAATGATACACAATGGGATGGTGTGCATTCCGGGCGGGGAGATTCAGACTGCACAGATACGGTGCGTGGGTTAATCAGGTCATCTATTGACGTTTATGGTTGGCGAATATATGCGTACGACATCGGTTGGCGATATGTTAACGATTAAGCAGTTTATATATGGTATGCTGTGTGGATTGTGTAATTGTGACTGTGAATGTTTTTTATGACAATCAGCTTTTGTCTCTCTATAACATCATAACGCAAAAGTAGAATTAGACTCAAGAAGTACAGTGTTAAAGCTGTGTCAATTTTAAATCAATACGCATTCGTTCGGACATTCTGTTTGGTTTAGAATAGAACGTGATCAGGTTTTCTTTTTATCTGATTAATAGCTGGCTCGGCAGAATTTGTTCTGATTTAATTAATTTACTGACTTGAAAACAGAATCGAGGAATAAAAATGTTATGAGGAATTTTATTTGATGTATGCATACTGATTGATGTTTTATATACACATTTAGAAAATAATATCGAGCTCGGTTTAATCTCAACCGAGTTTTTCTCTGCTGAATGGTAGTCTGTTCGGTTCAAAATAGAACAATCGAGCTCTCGTTGTAGTCCAGTTCTTGTTGTTCTCCAGTAGTCTCTTGGCGCTGCAAATGGCTGACGATTTTTCAGACCTTATCGAGGCAGTTAAAATAACCGAGTTTTTCGGTAGACATAGCCGTCACGTAATTAATTCGAAGAGAAGTTTTGACGTTTAAGAATACTCAGCGAATGCTCAGTTCAGTTTACCAAGTTTTCTCGGTTTTCGTGTACCGAACTCTTTAATATCTCTGCTTTACCGTACTGTTCGGCTCATCTCTTATTTTTATCTGTCAAATATATCGTAGACACTCAGATTATTTTACAGAAATCTGTAAAGTTTTACCGAATTCGGAACAGTTTTTTTTTTAAATTTTAATATTTACACCATAAATAGTGAATTTTTGAAAAACTGCCATATGATTACTTTTTGCCCAAAACATGAAACGTGTCTCGAATAAGGTCGATAAGTTGTTCCGTTTTGGAGTTATCGCCGAAAACAAACCGTCTAAAAAAGAACCGTGTTAAAAAAAACACCTCTGTGTATTTTTAGTTTTGCCATTCTCTGCACGTACAAACAAAGCTGATGGTTTTCCAACACATGAACAGGCTATAAGTCGCGCTGGAATACACGGATACTACAAATTGATTCCACAAATTTTCAATGACTGCGCTTGCGCTTTGTGTAACGTTTGCATTAAAAAAAATGACTTTTTTCGGGTGGTGATAAAAAAAAGCTAAGACAGATAATTGCTTTTGATAAATTTCCCATGGAAGGTAATTATTAAAGCTTACTTGCAAAACAAATCTAAGCCCTTACGAGCGGCCTCCTGGCGCCGGGCTTTCTTCCGATGCTTTGATTGTTGTCCAAGATGTTGTAGATGCCGGAACGGACGTATCCGGCGTCCACAAAGTGCCGCACGATGTCCGTTTTCGACGCGGCGGGGTGCCGTGTTTTGAACGCGCACGCTTCTGAATAGGGTTGCTTCACTGTTTTTGCTATCACGGTTAGAGATGTCAAATTTTGTCTGCTGACTCATGGGTTACTATGATTGATGCTGCATGGGTAGTTTCGTCAGTGCGGGTGAATGCAAATCCATGAATAATCGGCATTTTTCGTCAATTTTTTAATGCAAACGTTATGTGACCACCTTTAAGAAGTGATTTTACCAGTAGGACAAGTTTACTGAAGACTGATGTGTCTCAACTGGTGAGGCCCAAAGCGTAACTGCACTCATTTATAGAAGCTTGAAATTAAAGCGTCTCTAGTGGTGAAATTTTCAATTAATCCGGAAATTTATCGCTTAACCCCATACAACAATTTTGTTGAAGTCTGTAGAGGTTTATAACTTGAAACAACTGCGACAGGCATCAATTTACACAATTAGTGAAAATACCATCAGCTGCGGGTTTTGTCCGTTAAAAATTGTGACTGCAAAGAACGAAACCGAAAAGATTGGTACCCGACTGTTCTATAGTCTTGCTCATCCATTTTTCTCACTTACCGGCAGTTGAGCGGACTCAGGATGGCGACGAAACGCACGAAAACTTACTTTTCACTACCGGATTATATCAGACGGTACGAAAGCGACAACTGAGTTAATAAAAACAAAGATTAAATCTTGACAACTTATTCAAAACGACGTATTAGATTGTGTAAACAAACAGGGGAAGAAAGAATTAAAATTGAAATTCCTGGAAACCAAGATTCACACAAGATAGGACCACCGACACAAGGAATAACATTTCCCTTCCATGATGTTGATGCCAGTTTCCAAGGGGCTGCTGTCAGTTTTGAGAAATTGCATTTGAATCTCTGTTCCCCTCTATGTCTACAAATTAAGATACGTCGTTTGAGTTGTCGAGGATTGTTTGACAAATCATTTACCTGTTGTAGCGGAGATGAAACTGGACGGTACTGATTAAGGAAACTGCCTGACGGGTAACATGTATTGTATTGTATATTGTATATATTGTATATTGGAAAAAAATCTAAAGAGATAAGGGAAGGTCCATTAATTATGTCACGCAGTAAGGGGGAGGGGGGATTTGGGAAAACGTGACGATCCATACAAAAAAATCTCGAAGGTCCATACAAAAAACGTGACCATTTTTCTAACTAACTAACTTACATGTGCGGACCTACGTGACGGTACCAAACGGGTGTTCTGTTGAAAAAATCAGAAAAACGAGCCCCTGAATTTAGTCGGTAGCAAACAACTTATTCTTCCATATACTTGTTAGTTTTTTCTCACTTACCGGTACTTTAGCGGACACGGGATGGTGACGGAACGCACGCACATCTAAATAGAAATAACCAAAAATTCAACACTCTTTACAAACCGTTCAAAACTTCACCTCCGAACGCGAACGACGTTGAAACATGATTGAGCACGTTTTGACAGATTGCTTTTGACGCTGGCAGTGGTCATCATTTCTGGTTCATGAAAATGGTTGCGTTGAATCATGATATTGGTCATTTCGGTCATGATTCATGATTCGTAGTCATGGTTTCATGATTCATAGTCATAATTTCATGAAGGAATACAGTTTCTGGTTTCATGATATTTTTTTCTCATTTTGGTTTCATGATATGCCAATCCTGGTAACTAGGTCAGATTTTTCTCCGTGCGAGCAGCTGCTGCGCTCTGCACTCTCGCGCTACTTTACTCAATTTTGAGTACAATTGTGCTATCTCTTTTTATCCTCACGGAAATTCTACTCAATTTTCGTTAAAAAGTGGATCAGCTCAATTTTTGATAGATCCACTTTTTACGAAAATTGAGTAACATTTCCGTGAGAGAAAAGAGATAGCATACAATTGTACTCAAAAAATTGAGTAAAGTGACGCGAGAGTGTGCTGCCGAGTGACAAACGTTGGCTAGGTGTGATGCGATAAGAACCGTAACAGCCGATGAAATGAAACGGATAGATTCTATCACTTAATGGGTTGCTGGTGTGCGTTACCACGCAGAGATGTTGTTCGATAGGGCTTGATGACAGCCATTTCAATTTATTTTTGTAAAACTATGTGTTGAGTGAAGGGAATATAGCTCAAAATGAAATGCCGGAAGTATAATTTTGAGGTTTGTTTTTCAATAAAAAACCTAAACTATAAGATGATTTAGTATCTATAAACAGACCCAATATGGTGCTTATAGGCCGACGCACAGTGATTCCAAAGTTGAAAAAAGTCGAAAAATCGACTTTCTCATTTTACAACAAATATATTTTTATGATTTTGTACACTATTTGGAAGTTTCGTTTTTAAAATTTTTATGAAGATTGGATGCGAATTGCGCTCTCTACAATTTTTCAAAGTACCTATGTGGTCGTAATTTTTTGCTCCCATATAAAATGTATGATCGCCGGCGTTGGTGGTGTAGTGCGGTAAGCGTGATCGCTACCGGCACCCCAGTGGGTCTCGGTTCAATCCCAGTCGACGGCGGTGGTTTTTCTGAGGCGAAAAAATCTTGGTCACGTCTTCCTTCGGAAGGGAAATAAAGCCGTTGGTCCCGGTTCATAGTCATGAGTCGTTAGGTAGGGTCCAGGATGTGAGGAAATAGGCCGACGGAAAATAAACAAGTAAAAAAAATAAATAATATAAAATGTATGAAGAGTCGAAAAAAAAACTTCTACTAAATATTCAAATGTGACACAGCACACGCGCACATTCACCACAATATGCTTATTTTGAAGATTGTTTTGCCAGCTTTTCGAAAATATGGGTTTCACTCTTGCGCAAACTTGCGCAATCATGATTCCGGGAGGCCAGTGTCTGGGAATGTCTAAGAAAGACGTAAAATTTGTAAAAACATAAATCTCGCAATAGATCCAATACACCACGATTGTACCTTTTACAAAGAAGTGTATATAAATATTTATACATATGTATGCACAACATAGGTATATATCTTGGAAAATCGCTATTTGAGCCAAGGCCTAGTGGCCTAGTGTTACATACAACGAACTCAGCTCAATGAACTGAACACATGTCTGTGTGTGTAGTGTATGTATGTAACGAAATTTCTAACTCAGTTTCTTAAGCAAACTACTGAACCGATTTAACTGAAACAATATATGAAAGGTACTGTGATCTCATACGTCGTTTTGGAAATTCTATTGAATTGGTTTATTGGTTCCGAGATACCCCGGGGAAGTGATCAATTTCGGACTTAGATCAAATCCCATTATGTGACACCTCAAATTAAATGAGAATTCCACAATAGGTGGATCAATTGAGGTTTGTATTAGGTGCGCAACCAAGTTCTCGCTGTTTTTTGGTGAAAAAGGAACTTTATTTTGAAAACAAAGGTTACAAACGAATTATTCAAAGTATTGCCCATCACATAGCTACGACTTTTTTCCCATCTTTCTGGTAGAACGTGAATACCATTTCGATAGAACTGTTCGTCTCTTTGATGCTATCCAAGAATCAAGCTCATTTTGAGATGTCATCACATGAGTGGAATTGCTGACCAGTGAGACCATGTGCCATCGAACGGAAACAAGTAATAATCGGACGGTGCAATATCAGGAGAATATGGTGGTGGGGCAGGACTTCCCATTTGAGCGTTTCCGAGTAGGTTTTCATGCCGGCGTCGGTGGTGTAGTGCGGTAAGCGCGACTGCTACTGGCACCCCAGTGGGTCTGGGTTCAATCCCAGTCGACGTCGGTAGTTTTTCTGAGGCGAAAAATCTTGGTCACGTCTTCCTTCGGAAGGGCAAGTCAAGCTGTTGGTCCCGATCTCATAGTCATGAGTCGTTAGGTAGGGTCCAGGTGGTGGAGTCGCGTCTCCTGGCGTCGGCGGTGATTGTCACCTTGTGAGGTTAGGCCGACGGAAAATAAACAAGTAAAAAAAGTAGGTTTTCACGGGTTTCGCAACGTGAGGTCGAGGTTGTCACGTTGAAGAATCACTTTTTGTGTCTGTGCTCGTATTGTGGCCGGTTTTCGTGCATTGCTTGGCTTAATCGCATCAATTGAGTTCGATACCGTTCCCCGGTAATGGTTTCGTTTGGTTTCAACAGCTCATAATAAATAACACCAACTTGGTCCCACCAAATGCGACGATGTTGAAGCATGCCCGGGCCCCATGAATGTTTCCGTTTTGGGTTCTGTAATGAATCCATTTTTTGTCACCCGTCACAATACGATGTAGAAAACTTTCCTTTTTGCCGCTGGAGCAGTTGTTCACAGATGAAAAACGACGCTCAACATCTCTGGCTTTAAATCGTAAGTGAACCCAAGTTCCTGTCTTTGAATCATTCCCAACGCATGCAATCGCTTAGAAACGGCTTGGCGGGAAACTCCTAATCCTGAACCAAGCTCTTCTTGCGTTTGACACGGATCCTCATCGAGCAATGCCTCCAATTCAGAGTCTTTGAAGTTTTTTGGCCTTCCTTCACGCGGACGATCATCAACACTGAAATCACCGGTTTTGAGGCAACGAAACCAATCAAGACACGTTGTTGTCACCCATAGCAGCATCACCGTAAACGTTTTGGAGCTCTCCTTGATGTGTTTCAGCCGCCGTTTTCTTCGAATGAAAGAAGAAAATCCACACTTCCCGCAAATGACGATTATTTGGCACGAAATCAGACATCTTATATAACACTAAACCAAAATCACTGATTTGGCAAAGCGGGTTGTTTACCATATTTCTGAGCTTGGTTTATGACGCTTGAGATGTACAACATTCAACCAGCACTTACTACTGCGCCATCTATTGCTAAACAGCAGGAACTTAGTTGCGCACCTAACATTTTCAAATAAATGTACATGTAATTCAAAATGTAACGTGAATTCACTTCTTCCTTTCTTCCTGCAGCGCTTCAAGCTTATTGCTTTCGCTCGTTGTTTCGAACTTTGCTTATTGTTACCGAACCTCAAACCCTATCAACCCCAGTGACACGCTTTTGTTGGTTCACGCTGAAACCACGAAATTCCACTCCGTTCTTCGATATGTGGCATGGAATAATTCAATCCTTTCCTCGCATTAGTATTAATGAAGCCTTCCTCATATCATCCTGCATTAGCTCTCAACAGGATTAGACGATTTCCTATCGAAAAATGTAATAGCCGTGGAAATAAGGACGCGGACATTGTAGCTAAGTAATCCCTCTTTGAGCTTAAAAATCATCTCGATTACTTGTGTATAAATAACGGCGATATTACTTCAGTCTCGTTAGCGAAGCAGAGTTACGAGTACGAACTGACCCGTCGCTAGTTACCAAATGGATCAGAAAGTCGAACGAGTTGATAGAATGTTTGAAGTGTGGGAGATGACAGAAACGAATGTCAGCGAGTATTGATGGAGCAGAAATTGAACCATTGGAAAACAAGAGAAAAACAAAGGAGGCAGTTGAGAGTGAGAGCAGAATCAAGTTAGTTGCATCTATATTCTAGATCAAAATCTGCTACGAGTTCTAACCTTAAATGACCAATTTAGAACTAAAGAAATTCCATTTATGTGAGTAGATGTTAAACCAAGTTCTTACTGTAAGCCTTAAAATAAAAGACCTATAGGAACACACGAAAAACCGACTAAAGAAGTAACAGAGAAGTAGGAAGCAATGTGAACAGGTCACTGAAACTGAAGAGAAGCCTATCTATTTTTAGCTGATAAGAGCTAAGACAATGATTAATGATTTATTGCCGTCTTTATAGCGTCACATTGAAAAATGGAATCGCTGAAAGAACAATGAGTTTCCGCTGTGTCCATGGGGATCATTTTCTTTTTGTTGAAGATATATTTTACATGAACTTTATGTGAATATCTGGCAATATGAATGACAATCCAAGATATGCAAGCTAATTTTTTGTTTTTTTAGAATTGGTATGATTCAAGTCATTAAATTATTTTTTGTGCCTTTTTTAATACAACAGACACTCAAAGAAAAAGTTCGGCTGGAAGCAACTGCAGCATTGAAGATCCATGAAGACAAACGAAGAAAATGTAGAAAACATTATTTACGATCAATTCAAGATGATGAAGTTAGATGCAAAATTTGATATTAAAGAGTTTTTGGGCAGATTATGAACGTCGAGTGAAAAAGTAACGTAGTGTTATAAGTTCGACGACAGTGTCGTCGACTGGTTGGAAGAGTAATGATATTGACCAACACAACATTAATTAGAAATATGAAAATTGGTAAGACCCCAAAAGAATGGATAACTTTGTATAGTGTTATCGAACTACAGAGCTGGAAAGCTAAGTATTCAACGAAGAGCTGTATTGCTGCAAATGAGTCAAAGCTGATGGAGAAATTGAAGCACTAATACGCTGAAGAATCGCGAGAAGGTTTGTATTAAAACAGATAACTCAAATGACAATTAAGCATTCACTACACGAATGTCTGGAGCAATGTTGACACAACGGGTCACCCGGCGGTCAAAAAAAGGAAGTCAGAGTTACTATCGAAAGAATGCATACATCAATGTCAGTAAACTAAGACCCACTTTTTGCATTTGAGTTAATTATTTACGAATGTCTTGAATTTCAACATCATTGAAAAATACGCAATGGCTACTCTTTACATCTATAGATTGAGCTCACGTCGTTTTACTACATTTAAGGGGCAATGGTTTTGAAAAAATCATATGGATTGTTTTAGGTCGAGACAAATGATCATCATTTTTTCACGTTCCACATTCCAGGGTAATAAAGGGCCATATCATTGGTAGCGTGACCGACACACAATTTTAATAAAGTATATTCAGAAATCAGCACCCAAAAATACTTGCTCATAGTTAAACTATGTAAACTACTTAGACTTTTTTCCGCTTTTGTATGGATGAATCATCGTGAGATGCGAAGGTCCGATATCTACAAAACATTTCGTTTTGGGTGTTAATTTGTCAAATATTTAAGACTCAATACAGGAAAATGAATAAGTTTAATTAAAACATTTTGATTGTTGAATATCGTATCTGGGCCATTGTTACAACAAATGTACTGACTGTCATTACTAATTATATTATCTGGCTGAAGACGACATACATACTCATTCTATGAATGAAGTACCGATTCACAGCGATTACGTAATTATTTATTTTTAATAAGGCATCGTTGTTTTAAACATAAAATAATATTAACACAGGTTTTCGTGTCGATACTTCCTTTATCAACATGTTTCTGCTTTCAGCAAACCAACCGCTGGTCCACATTAATCATCCTAACTACGCATGGAGCATCAAGGTAGTTACGTGAACGGTGAATTGTTAGAAACTATGACTACACATTGTAGTTATTGTATTCCTGGATGTCATTATTTTGTCAACGATTAGCGATACGTCAGCACCAGGCAAGCATCTTACGCGTGGTTTTCGAAAACTCCCAGATGGTACCTGTTACCGGAGCAGTTGCAGCAACGATCTGAAGGTGCGAAATATCGGGGGTGTTCAGTGTTTCAGTTGATAACAACTACGGAGAGCTGATTGCTATCATGAACATAATAGACAAGGCAGACACCATCAACGTTGCAAACCTCTAAGAAGAACCACCGTTACAGTCCATGAATCGTTTGTTCGATATCACAATAAATATTAAATGAGAACTGCTTTGCACAAGAATTTATCAGAGTAGAATCCACTACTCGGGCGATGAAGGAGCTGATTTTTCTTATTTTCAATGTCCATCAGTTGGAGTACTCTTCGCTGCTGATGTAGAGCGCTCACATCAAACTTAAGAATAAGTTTCTCGCTCCCGCTTTCGACTCGGTTGGATTACTGCAAACAGCCAGCGCCTGCCGACCTTCAAGTTACATTATCGAAGTCGTTTGGAAAACCTTGAAACTTACGGCCAACAATAACAACGATGTCTTAGCTGGACCACAAGTATCTGAATGGTGTTAAACCATCAAGGATTATCTTGAGGTAACGAATCGATCACTGCAGGCTTGAAGATAATGATTAAATTTTGTTCAAAATAATAAGGATATGTTCATGGCATTCCATTGTGAAATGTTATACAGAAAATCGAACATCGATAAGGCAAATCTGAAGAAATGTTAATATGGGTAAATCAAAACAATAATTTTCACATAAAGAGTGTTTTGACTGAAATGCCGCAAT
>JASCZW010011002.1:0-33796 GCA_034211315.2 Aedes japonicus | reverse complement strand
AATCGGATCACGATGATGGGGAGGATGGAACCACGGAATTTTACAACACGTTGTACGAGAATGCGTCTGACGGGGAATCGTCGTTTGGAGGTTTCCCTCTGGACGAGCTTGCAAGGCGTTCAACGAGTTGAACATACCAGATGCTCGAAAAAGACTGATCGCTTTGCGGTCGGTGATCTTACGTCTAAAGAGTTGGAACCAAGCAGCTTTAAGGAAGCGGTCAGCTGTAAGCAATTTACCGATTGGAAACATGCCAGGGAAGCCTTAATTGAATCACATGCGACGAATGGAACGTGGGAACTTATAAACTTACCTGAAGGTCAGAAGCCTGTCGGATGGGTGTATAAACTGAAGAGAAATTCAATTGGAGAAGTGATGAAATACAAGGCGTGGTTAGTGGCTCAGGAATTCAGCCCGGACAGGACTACGCCGGGATATTTGCCCGTGTGATGAAGCAAACTACGCTGAGGACAATAATAGCCGTTGTGAGGAACTTGACGAGGCTGCACGTGAAGTAGTCGAGGTTCACCAGCTGCACATGAAGTAGTCAACTGGATTCGAAGTCAAAGGTAAAGACAAGTTATGTCGTTTTCGGTTTTAAACCTGGCTCAGGTCTGACTCTGACTCGCAATTACCGAACAAAAACGGTCCAGCGTCGAGTCAGTATGATGGTATTGAGTGCAAAACATGAACATAAACAAACATAAACCTTTTATTTCATGTTTGTGTATTGGTGAATCAGGTTGGACCTCGAAAAAGTTGAGAGCGAACCTCATCGATGTTAGGTCGGATCCTAAAGCGGATCCAGATCTGACTCGATTGAATAGAAAAACGTTTTGAGAACTGTTAGGGCGGACCTACGGCGAAACCAGTTCCACAATAGCAATAACCGAAAACGGCATTAGTCTGCTGCTTTTGAACAAGCATCTACGGGTTGAAGCAGTCGGTTCGATGCTGGAACCAACAGGTACATTCCAGTTCTTCTCAGACCTCGAACAGGAATCCGTGCTTCTACACAAGGATTGTCAACGGAAGCGCGTCCACTTACTCGTGTATACACTCAGATTATTTTACAGAAATCTGGAAGGTTTTACCGAATTCTCAACAGCTGAACGTTCGGTAATCCGATTTTACGGATTTCGGTTAAATTTTACCGAAATCCGGTAAATTTTTTAAAGATATCTGTAAAATTTCACCGAAATCCGTAAAATCGGATTACCGAACGTTCAGCTGTAGAGAATTCGGTAAAACCTTACAGATTTCTGTAACAAAAATCTAAGTGTGTATGTGAACGACATCCTGGTTGGCAGCGAGGCCATGCAGAAATAGAGAGAGTATCTATTTCTGCTCACGTGAAGTTCGGGATGGCTGATCTAGGTGATATGAACTAGTTTTTGGGTCTAGATGTTATCAAACTGGACGGCAAGTACAGCGTCTCTCTTGAAGGCTACGTCGGCTACGGCTACGTGTGACTGAGCGGCGAGACTTCGTGACGCTAAAGTTGCGAATGCTCCAGTAACGGAGGAGTTCTCGAAGGCTGACGATTTGAGTCTACATCTTCAGGATAGCACGAAATACTGAATTCTTTTTGGAGCTTGGCTGTATGTTGCCATCTGTGTCAGACCGGATATCGTAGTGGGTACTTTCATCTTGGGAAGGAGTGTAAGGGCATCCTGGGAAGCGGACCGAGGTGGTCCGAGAGATGTGCAACGAGAAGATTTCTCAGCTGATCTACTACTCGACAGAAGAGATGGCAGCTGACCTTCTACTACTTGCCAAGTCGTCGGGAAGGTTCAAGTTGATGAAGTTTTCTTCGATGCTTGGTCTGGCTGGCAATCGTTGAGGAGAGTATTGGTATGGCAACGATTGCCTAACTCTATAGTTAAATTCTCAATTGCCCGAACTTAGCATCTCAAAGTTTGTTTACTTCCTGTCGTTCCGAAAGCACAAAAGAAGGGAGAGAAGTTTTTAAGAGCGATCGCACGGTTTGCTGTGATTGGTCAATTTATCTCATTGTCGTTTCACCCCGTTCACACTACAACCTATATTACTTGATATTGAGTATCTTGATATCAAATGCCATGTACATTATTTCCAGTGAAAACTAGATGTATAGATGGTGAAATCAAGATAGTCTATATCACGTAATATAAGTTGTAGTGTGAACAATGCATATTACGTTTAAAATGTGCACATAGGGTATGTGTCCCTTGAATCAGCCCAATATTCAACGATCGATAACATTTTCATTATAATTCTTAAAATATTTGAGCTATAGGCGATACTTAGCTAGTTACAGAATTGCTTAGGTATGTTTAATAAGACTAAATAGGATCGTATTTGAAACGGTTCAAGCATTGTGGATTAACATTTTCAAAATTTGCATCAGTCCACTGCACATTCTAAACGAATCAGCTGTTACCGTCAAGAATTAGGAAATGATGGTGGAATTAAATAGAAACTACTAAACATTCTCTTTATGCACACCAACAACGTTACTGTGTTGACTTCGAGAATACCTTGAAGCTGTCCACGAAGCTATTTACCATATACATTGGACTCGAAATTAATGAAACTTGTAACTATTTAGCGTGTGGAAAAATATGATGCAATTTTGACTGAGCTGCAATGTTTACGTTGGCAAAATTTAAAAATCACAATCTGTCAAAGGGTTATCGAGATGGCACGGAAAAAGAGCAGATCCGCCAAAAATATATCCGACTGCGTCCCACAGATGGTTAGGAAAACACCCAAGGACTCATGCAAAAAGAACCAGACGACCCAGCGGTGATCAGACAGAGGCAGAAAACCGAAGACAGCTGATCCGGTGAAGCAATTGCCGGGGCGGAAGCTTTCACTTTGCTACATCATGGTTGGCCGTTCCTGAAGAGGTAAAGTGGAAGAAGGTGGCCAAATTCGCCAACAAGTTCTAGGTTTGGCAGGCCATCTGTAGGTGTGGACATGAACCAGCAGCGTACCATAAGTGGAAATATCTTCCAAGATGAGTGCCTACAGAAGTGCCTGCTGCCCTCCTGTGGTCTCTCGGAGGCTATTTTGGTCACTACGCGCGACCGGTGTTGGACTGGTACAGAGCTAAAAGTGTTGTTTTTCTACCAAAATTCTTGGAGCCATCATGAAGGCCAAATTTCTTAAAACACCTAAAGTATTCGCGAACGAACTGGCTTCGATGAAACAGTGGAAAAAAGTATGAAAAGAAGTCGTCCCCACTACAGCCCAAAACGTTGTGAGTGATGTCAAGGGCACAGTGCGGACATTCGGCCAAGGAGAAAAGATCCAATAAACCAATGACGTCGAAACCTAACCATAATGTTGTAGTTTGAAGAAATTCTGACTATAAATGAAATTTTGGGGCCAATTTTGTGTGTCTATTTTTTCCAAGTACAGTCTTTATTGGGATGGATATTAGGTATCTTCAACTGTCTCTTTTTATTTGGCCAGATAGATAGAAAACGTCATTCGTGATTAGTGAATTCCCAGTAAGCCTTCAATCAGCAGACTTATTTTCCATCAATCAATTTCTAAAATCAACTGATCAACAGTAGAAGTGAAACGCGCTTCAATTCGAATTTCCAGGAACCATGTGATATCTTCTCATAGTCGAAATGAGACTCAACCCCAAACTGGTGTTAGCCAATCCAAGCAACACAGCGTGTCAAATGACACTTTGCGGTTTTATTATGGTTCCACCACAGGACTGCGAGTCAGGCCATGATAAAACCGAAACTATCAGTCGGATTGGCTCGTAGCTTATCGTGAATTGCATCTGGGACCACTGGTTTTGGTAGATTTTCAATACATTTTTATTTAACTTCTCAACAATTAACATCTCATGGTATGAGCATTTTTTTCGGTTGTTTTCTTTGTTTGTTATGTTATGTTGTTCATCTGTTTTTTTTGTGGGATTTCACTTGATTTGCATCTGCATTAGAGATAGTGTTCTTTACTGGTGTGATTTTTGCTTTGATTTTCCAATTTTTCCTTCTTTTTAGCTGGTATGCACGAATGTGTGCAGTTGTGTGGGTGTGTTTGTGTCTATGTAAAGAGAGTATAATGTGGATATTTTTTGTTTTGTATAGTGGCATTAGTTCCAATATGTTTTGTTTCAGCAAGTGTCAGATGTCATTTGGTTTACTTAATTTGATGATTTCAAACACGTACTTGAAGCTTGATTAGTTCTCCCTGTCCGTTACATTCATTTTGTTTTGTTTACGATTTCCTAGAGCTTGTTATGCTTAGCGCGGTGTGATTTGTTTTAATTTTGCTTCTCTCTTCATTCTCTTGTGCAGCTATAATATCTATGCTTGATTTTTCAGTAGTAATGATTGAGATTCTATGTTTTCGCAAATGGGTACACTGGTGACAGAATATGTAGATATATTTCGCGTTGCGCCTTCTTTCTTCTCTGTTCAGTTAACACTACATTAAACGAAAAATTACATTCAACCGCATCTCCGTTTCGACTTAGTGTTGTTCTTAATGTTGTTGTTGTTCGCTTACATTGGTTTTATTTGGCTTAATGGATCTTCGCATAGTACCATTTTTGTTTACTTCAGGGTTTTTAGAAAACTCGAAATTGACAATTACTTTTCTTCTTTTTTTTTGCATCTTTGTTTGGTTAGAGCTATGTTTTTTTAGTAGAAGGACTCGTTTTACAGGATCGTTACTGATTCTACTAGCCCTAAAAAGAAGTGAATGTTGTTTGTCTTTGATTTTCTTAGCGTACAATTTTTGTTTTACTTCCACTAGATGGAACAGTTAAAATTGTGTTGTTGTTTTTTATTTGTTAGAACATTAGAACAACCAAGAAAGCTATTTGAGAAGGGAATCGTTGTAAACATCTATTGTCAAAGTTTGATTAAAACGGAAATAGGTTTGTTCATGTACCTTCTCTTCACCGCGGGCCCGTTTGTGACCGTTCTTTGAGTGCAAGATTCAATCCGAACAAAGAGCGTGTACTTTAATTGTCGGCTTCTTTGTCTATCGCGTACAAAATATCGGTACACTCAGTTTTATTTTCATCTATGTATTTCTGTTTGTATGATGTCTCCCTCAAGTTTCATCTATTGTTCCGGTTTTTGGATTCTGTTGCGTCCTATATACAGTCTTAAATGTAGATATTATTTGCTACAACGCCGGGAATGTGACTTGGTGACGAAAAACAATCACGTGCTGTCTTCTATTTGCTTATCAAAACGTATTTGGGCATTTTGGGTGCGTGCAATAAATTATTATCCATTTCGGTTGCTTATCAGTTTTTGTTTTGGTATCCGTTAAAATCGTCGCTTCTCGCTCAGGACGCAGCCAACAAAGCAAAACAATAACCACGCACACTGCTGATGCGTAGTAGCTACGGGTGACGTTTTGCCCAACAGGCCTACTCGATTGTGTGTGGTTGGTTGCCAAGGGCCAGCTGCCTGCCGTCGTCGTCGATCAGGAAGTTCGGGGAGGAAGCGAAGAATGAATAGAATAAGTGTTGTTCGGGAAGTTTTGAGGTTCCACGGTAGTCGGTCAGTTTGTAACGCGTTTGCAACGGAAAACGTTTCATGGTTAGAGTCATTCACTGCTCGGTTGGATGTTTGTAAATATAATATTGACATTTAATACGATTGACCAAGGATTAATTTTAGGATTTGAGTACAGTAAATAAGTTCACATTTTTTTTTTGGTTGAAATTCATCAACCGTTAACGATCTATATAGGATAAGGTTGGTTCACTTAACGATATATTTGCTATGCCGTTTTAA
Organism: Aedes japonicus; assembly: GCA_034211315.2. NCBI lineage: Eukaryota > Metazoa > Arthropoda > Insecta > Diptera > Culicidae > Aedes > Aedes japonicus. The sequence goes on along the minus strand of JASCZW010011002.1, from coordinate 28,031 downwards.
TTTCTTATTCCTTTGTGTTCTGGTAAATATATCTATACTTATATACTTTGTTATGTAAACTTCTTCCGATTTTTTTGTAATATTCGCTGTTTTGGGTTGAATTTCATATTTAGACTTTCATCTCAATATTTTTTGTTGTTGTAGAGCTATGCAGAACAAAACAATACTTAAGAAACGGAAACAAAGAAAAAAACAGCATCGTAAAGAGACTAATTCGTTACTAATATTTGATAAATCTGACGTGTAGCTTAGAAATAGTTTTAACAATAAGGAGATAACTCGTACTTTGCTACGGATAGAGGTAAACTTAAATCTACCCGAAGGAATATTGTCAGTTTCAACAAAGTTTCAGACAAGTCTGTGAGAAGCATACTGTTTGTTTACATTTGGGGTTTTAGCAATATACTTACTCGATTATACTAGTAACTAGTTGGTAAGCTAAATAGAGTAACATTACGACAGAAGGTGTGTAAAACGAGACCAGATTCGTGTTCTTTCTCTTGTTTGCCGATAATTTGATATTGTACACAAGCTTTCTTTAGCTTACTGATCTGCTAGTCATCCACCCATTACACAATGTGTATTTACAGATTACGAAGCCATACAGTGACCATTGTGGTGGGAGTACCGGAGTGCGTTCCTCTACAGCTAAAAGTGCTCTCGCTTGTTTGTTAACACAGTTTTTTTTTCATAAATAAACAAAGTCCAAACGAAACAAAACAAAGACGATCTCACGCCCGTTAGCACCAATCATCGAATTTGACGGTGTCGAAGCAGGCGCGAGATAAGTTCTATGAAAACAAATCTATAACAATCTAGTCAACTATATAAAATCTACATCGATCAAAGAAAAACTTAACGAGTGAGTAAAGTGAACTTCGAGCATTAACAAATAGTGAGTGGTGGAAGTGTAACCAAAATGGAAACAGTCGGAATTGTAACGGAATACTGTCTAGCAATCTCCTCCGGTCAATACAGTTGGTGTTGGATGCTTTTTTTTCTGATAGAGTACAAGTGAGATTGGAGGTTAGGAGTTGGTTTAAGGACGTACCGTTCGCCATGATTAAGTACCCACGCACACACACCCACACAGACAGAGATCGATGCCGTGTGACGACGACGGGTGGAAACGGAGACTCGCGTACTGACTGAGATTCATGAACTAGCCTAGAAAACAGAAACAGGGAAAACTGGATACGACTAGGTTAATCGCTGCGGTCTGCGTGGCATGTTCAGGCACGTTCGGATGCGAGAGAGAGAGTGTCTGTGTGACTGTGGGGGGAGGGCGTGAGTGTGTGTGTTTGTGTCTGTGCAGGGGATAGTGATGAATTGACAAATGATGGCTGGAACCGCACACGTTCGGCGTTTAGTAGAGGCCTGTAAGAGGGAAGGAAGGTAGTGTTAGTAGGTGGTGGACCACGTTGATGATTTTTCGGTAACTCACTGGGACACTCCGGTGGGTTCAGCTGACCGAAGAAGTTGAGCTCGTACAGCGAGGCAATGGTAATGAAGATCAGGTACCACACCATCAGGACGATACCGAGACGTTTGTCCAGCTTCCAGCCGTTCATGTGGGTCGCGACCAGGAGGAAAAATACGGTGGACAATAACGACAGCGTCGAGTAGGTCAGGCCCTTGCTGATGACATTGACATGCGAGCCCGGTTTGATGATGGCCGTCTGAATGAACCAGGGCAAACCGAGACAGATGAGAATGTCGAATACGTTGGAACCGACGGCATTGGAGACGGCCATGTCGCCGTGACCCTCCTTGATGACCGCAATGGAACTAAGGGCGTCCGGGACGGAAACACCGGCAGCTACGAACGTTAGTCCCATGACGGTATCAGGGATGCCGAGGGTCGAGCCGATAATCGTTATCATCCACACCATGAAGTATGAGTAGAATGAGATCCAGATCATGGACACGAGGAAGGTGAATGGATACCAGTTTTTATACTTCTCCGTTTTACAGTCGGGCATAGTTTTCCGCGCGGTGAAGTGGATCGGATAAACGATATACCAGGCGACCAGCTTGAGCGGGCCTCCTTCGGTCGGTTTTTCCAGTGGATTGTGCGAATCCTGTGGCCGAGGTTCCTTCGGTTTGTAGTAGTTGTCGGCCGGTCCTTGTTGAACAGCTCCGGTGGTAACTGTCGTTGTCTGGACAGCAGGTTGTACCGCTTGCTGCTGCGGTTCCTGCCCGTATTGATCTTCGTAGCCGTAGTTTTGTTGTCCACTCCAGGAGGCATTCGGATCGTAGGCGTTAGTGGAATAGTTATTTGTCGGAGCTGGCGGTGCAGCGCCACCTTCACCCCAGGCAGCATTTGGGTCCCAGCTTGAGTTGGGATCCGCGTAAGCTTGATCCACTGGTGGGGGTTGCTGCGTTTGTTGTGGTTCCTGTTGGTCTACCGCGCCACTCGGCTGCTGTCCCTGCGTGTAGGTCGTATCCGGAAGATTCTTGTAAGTTACCAATGCAGACTGCTCCTCTTTCGTCGGAAGTTTGATAGGAAGTTTCCAGGTGTGCGCCCACTTCTCCAGGGGGGTGTTGAAGTGCAGAACGATGCAGTAGGCAACGTAGAACAGCATCATAATAAGTGCTTCCACCCAAGAGATGACATCGTTGAAGATTACTACCAGCATCACCAGGATTGAGATCGAATAGAATGTACAATCTCGCACCAGAGGCCACCAATTCAGCTGCAGTACGGTTCCGGAACACAGTGCACACACCGAAATCACAAACATAATGTTGAAGACAGCTGAACCAATGACTCCGCTGATTCCGATGTCGTCCTTTGCGAAGAATACACCTATCACAACGGTTGCAAGCTCGGGTGCCGAACTTCCCGCTGCCATGAAGGTAGCACCAGCCACATCTGGTGAAAGCTTCAATTCTACAAAGAAAAAGAAAACATCAACCATTACGTTCGTTCAGAATAGCACTAAACCTACCTTCACAGATCCTATCTAAGCTGGAAACAAAATAGTCGTCGCAAACGATGGCCAGCCCCAGGAAGGTGAATATGGCCACCAGCAGATGGAAAACGAGGCCACCATGTTTCCGCACGTTCGGTCCCATCAGCGGTCGTGGGAACTGCTCGATGGCCGGAGGGGTACAGTTCTCTCGCCGCGGTCGCCATGTTGGGTGGCCGTGGTGTGTGTACGTTGCCTTCGTAGCGCTTTCCGTCGTTCCGTCCTCTTCGGAACCGGGCTCTGCAGTGCTACTGCTGCTGTCACCATAGTACAACGGGTTGGGTGATTCGTTCGACGGGGGTTCCGATTCTGCCAGATCAAAATCGGCGCTGGTTGTTCCGCTGCTGCCGATTGTCGCCGAGTATGCATGGAAGCTCGTATAGACAAGGAATACGATTCCCATGTGCCAGTAGCGCCCGCGACGTGTTCGCCTCATTGTTCACTGGTTCGGATGCCGGATGCTGCTCTTCCAGATGTCGTCAACGCGCTGAAGAGGAGGAGAAGATAACAGGATTAATTTCAGTTGAAAATGACAGCGATTGACAATTCAAGAGCCATAGACATCTTTATCGTTATAAACGACTGTAAACTGACGGGAAATGGCGTGTACAGCAGCCATAATCATATAAATATCTCATCCATTCGAAGTCAATGTGCGTGAGTCGAGACCAGTGAAGACTTTATTAAAAGGATAAACATCATTAAAATGTGAGGGAGCGTTGCAGAAACTTCTCATTCCGCTTCGATTATCATCATTCTGTTCCTTTATCCTCTCGGTGAATCGGAACCATCGTCGGTCGCCGTCGTGGCTAACGCACGCTTCTTCGTTCTTCGAGTAAGTTTTTAATAATACCAACTTATCTATAATGCATAAAACTCGAGCACCCGAGAAGATGAGACGACGACGATGGGTTGTCTGCATTTTTTTCTCCTATTCGTCACGATGATTGAATGGAGAAAAGCGCGACCTATTCTTATTAGCAGCTGGCTGCTTTTTGCGAGCTTTTCGAGATTTTCGTTTGACGCCCACCGGCAGCGCGGATCCGTTCAGGTCACGGAAAGAAAGTGGTAGGTGGGATGACATTTCCGGGAAAAAAACCGTGGAATGTAATATGTCAGAGTATTATGTTCTTGTAGAGGAATGCCGCCTGTTTGTTAGGAGCTATGTTTTCTTTTTTGGGAAAAAGTGGATAGCTCTCGAATTTTGCAGATGTCTAAGCATATTACCAACAATCAATATGCAACTAGCGATTTGAAATTGGATCACTGTTATAGAACCTCTTGGTCCGAAGTACACCTTAAGGCCTGCACCTTGCTTTACATATTTGCGCCTTTGTTTTGATTTGCTGTGTTATTTTGACAGAATATTTGAGAGTGTGTTCGTGTGAGTTCATTATTAGGGGCGCATTATTGAGCTTGGGACCGAGCTTGGGACCGATGTGCTAGTACTGACTGAGCCAAGAAAAATATCGTATTTGTATGGGACCTACTGGTCTTAGAGTTAGTCTATGATATTACTGTGACGCCTGCATTGAGTTATCTCAAATCATAATATTTCGCCCACTATACTATATCACAAAACATTGCGTTGGTTGAGCGGATTGGATATACTGGAATCATTAGGTATAGGACCAAGTCTCCCCCGGGTGTTGCTAAATCGATGACCTTGTACCTCAATAGAAGCAAATTTGCCAGAAGGAACGAAAAAATCTACGAATTCCTAAGGCTCGTATGCAGTGATAACGGTAACGGCCAATCTGAAGAGCCCAATCTGACTATAGCTGCTTGTCTAGTTACACTGATAGGCAAAATAAAGTACCCACCTTATCGTTTTTTTCAATTTCTCTCATTTACTTGGTTCAAATTAAAGTAATCACACTGTATTTTTTGTTTTATTATCTTATTTTTTATATTCTTTTTAAGTTTCACTTATGTAATACTGCAAAAAAAGAAGTTTTACTTAAAGAAAAAAAAATCAATTTGTGTTGAAAAAAAAACAGTGACAAAATAACCCTCTCCATGGCTGGATTTTGTACCTGGACGCTGGTGGGAGGGCCTAATCTCATGTTAATGATTCATTGGAGATAGCTGATTTATGATAAATGTTGCTAGGTGATGTCATTGTGACCTTCTACTCTAATGAACCATTCATGGGAGAGCCAAAGGTCCAGCCACACAAAGTAGTGATAATATCACACTCGCTCCTCTTTCTATTTAATAGCCGCGTCGTAGCACGCATATATAAAGGCACTAAAGTTGAGTGTGATATTGGCGGGTTGGGCCGCAAATCACTAAAAATTTAATAATAGATAGATTTATTCAATTTTGAAAACATTTAATATTCAATTTGAGGTGGAAGTTTGAACTGTGTCATAGAATGTCCTATGAAGTGGACTTCGTATTGTGGTTTTGTGGGATGTGGTGGGTTCGAACTCAGAGTATCTTATCACTGGGGTTTGTCATAGGTGTGTTTGTTCAGAATAAATGAGGTGTGTTACCGGCCGTCTTTGCCGCAATTTACGCTAAGACGAGGCTAGAAACAGTTTGTAGACGCCTGACATCATGTAGTTAAGGGACACGACAGGACGTGCAGTTTTCATTGACGTGGCAATTCTTTCATTGTTGTTTATTTATTGATTGTCATTAACTAAAATAAAAAAATATCTAAATAGCTATGCTAATTCTAATTCTAATATAAATTATAATTTAAATATGTGCGGTATACGACAGCCGACTTTCAAACTATAGCAAATCATAAAGAAATGTTATTTTGATATAGCAACTTGCAGCGTAAAAACAACATGAAACTAACAGTGGCATCTCAAATAGCCTGGTCACATTGTTATGAAGTACAGGAAATGGCTCTTTCTATCTTTTAGGGATTTGCCGTATATCATTGTAATGCAGAATTGTAAATTAACGGTTTTATGACCACTTTAACTTTTTTTTTTTTGAAAACACTATTTAAAAAAAACTTATTGAGCGTGTTAGCAGAACGATTGTAATTGGGAAACAAGAAACAATTCAAATTAACACTTCATTCGATCACTTTCTGAAATAAAAAATAAAACATTAAAACACTTTTTTCAAATAATCACTAGTACAGGCGAGTAGATTCCTTTAAATTGCACTGGAGAGGACTTGTCTTCTGACAGATAGGCCTATTTCGTCTGCGACTTACAGACTTCTTCAATTTCAAGTGCTCAATTTATGATTTTCTTTCTGTAGTATTTTTAACCGGTCCAAAACGTCCTTCCTTAACCACCTACCCAAACCTATCCTTGTTCCTTCCGATGGAGTTCATGTGGTCTGAATAGACTAGTTCGCCATTACCCCTCCTTCACCATCGGCTTTGGACTGACTTGCGCTCTTATTGCCCCACCAATTGCTGCAAAATTAAAATGAAAATGAAAATGAAAAAAAAAAAAACAGTGACAAAATAAAGTGTCCACTTCATTTAGGCTACAGAAAACATATATTAAAGTAAAATAAAAGCATTTCAATAATTGATGTGTCCTCCTTTGGCCTTCAGGACCTCCTGCAGGCGCTTCGACATGCTCTCGACCAGGTTCTTTAGGTGTTGTGGATCTAGTTCTTCCCAGGCGCGCTCCAGGGCTTCAAAATAGTTATTTTTATTGTTAACACCAGTTTTGTCAACCCTGGCATCGAGAATCGTCCACAAATTTTCGATGGGATTGAGGTCCGGGCTTTGTGGAGGCCATTCCAGCATTTTGATCCGACGAGACCGGAAGAAAGACTTGGTCTTCTTGGCAGTATGCTTCGGGTCGTTGTCCTGCTGGAATACGAACTTCTCTTCAAGGCCCGTCTGGATCAGCGAAACCTCCAGATTTTCTCGCAGGATGTTGATGTAAGAATCTGCCGTCATTATCCCGTCGATTTTCACAACGCTTCCCACTCCACCCCACGAAAAACACCCCCAGACCATCACATTTCCTCCTCCATGCTTCATCGTGCCTTGGATGTGGCGCTCCTGAAGCTCCTCTCCCGATCTGCACCTAACACGAACCCGCCGCTTTCGGTTAAACAGCTCGAATTTTGATTCGTCCGTCCAGAGAACCGTTTTCCAGAACTCTAGGGGCTTATCAGCATGCTCCTTAGTAAACTTAAGCCGTTTGGCTTAGTTTGCTTTGCTGATAAATGGGCGCTTCCGGGCAAGTTTGCTATTCAACCCTTGTGCTACGAGACGGCGAGGAACAGTTCGACCGGAAACTGATAACTGAAGGGTTTCCTGGATCTCGCGGACAGTTACCTTCGGGTTCTTCTTGACTTCGCGCATGATCTTGGTGTCCGTTCTCCGCATCCGTTTTCCGCTTCCTGCCTCTGCCAGGGCGATTCACCACTGATCCAAACGTTTTAAGCTTCAGAAGAATTTTGCCAACCGCTGCCTCACTGATACTGTACTTCTTAGCGACAGCCCGGTGCGATTCACCGTTTTGCACATCACGAACGACCGATTTTCGGATACACAAGGGAATTGCTTTCGAAAGCACTGCGTTCTCCATTTTTTTTTTCAATTGAATCAAATGCGATCACGTATACAAATGCACCAGGTTGAGCCGTTTGCTTCAAAACATGTCAAAATATCAAAACATAAACAATCGAGGGATCTTCCAATGGAAACTTATCGAAAACATATCGATTTTGAAGTGGGCACTTTATTTGGTCACTGTTTTTTTTTTCAACACAAATTGATTTTTTTTCTTTAAGTAAAACTCCTTTTTTTTTCAGTATTCCATAAGTGAAACTTAAAAAGAATGTAAAAAATAAAAGAAGAAAAAAAATACACTGTGTTTACTTTAATATGAACCAAGTAAATGAGAGAAATTGAAAAAACGAAGAGGTGGGCACTTTATTTTGCCTATCAGTGTAGATTCAAGTTGATTCTAATTATACATATCGACGTCATTTGCGACAACTGTCAAACTTGCCGTTTCCCCATTACGTTTGGGCCTTTATTTGTACCAGGTCCCTCAATCGTAGTTTGGATGGATAAGCATAGTTTCAGGGCAGGTAGTAGATCTCTTTTTAGGGACTTGGTCATACCGCTTCATGTCACTAAAAAGTCAATATTTGCATCCAAAAGTCACTAAAGTCACTGTTTTCGCACCGCTGATTGTAAAAAGTTTAAAAAAATCACTTATATCTATTGTACAATAGATCTGGCTACACTAAATAAAAGTCGAAAAATGTACACAAAAAAGTGTTTTTATCATCCCACGTGTAAATTTGATTGACAACAGAATAAGCCATCGGCAACACGAACTTTGTTACGATTTGTTTTCCGCAACATCCGCAACTTCTGCTGATGATGCAACTTCAGCTGACTTTGTTTATGTTCTGTAAATTTGCGATGAATATTCGCAAATGTGGAATCGAAGAAAAATGGTCGCTCCCAAATGATTTTAACCTACATAAAAATATACTGTACTTTTCAAAAAAGTTTTTAGTTTTACTTATTCAACGATTGCAATACCTCTTACGACAGAGTAGGTTTTGTTTATTTTGTTAGATAATATTCGGTTCGATAAGGTATTCTTGGCATCATACTGTTCGCTTCTTTATCTTCTACTAGCTGAACCCGGTGCGAGCCTTGCTACGCATGCAACAAAATGACTGAAAATTTAATAGAACCTGCTCATTTATGTTGTTTTTGTGAATGCTGGAATCTGGTTAAAATATTTTCGTTTACTAATGTAATTTCTGAAAAAAAAAACAACAATTTATGTTTTTAATTAAACTTTTGGATCGGTAGTTTCTATAGGTCTTTCTTTCTGCGTAGAAGCATTTCATTGACAAAAAAATGTATCATCAAACGAAGCCGAATCCTGTCAGTTTGAATGTAATTTTCCCTTGCATAACCTTTGATCAACTTCTTGTGCATAATGTAGCACTGAGAGTAACTCAAGCATCCCCCATTCTCGGCTAAGCAGGGGTCAAACTTCTATCAGTACATGCTTCTTACCCTAAAAATACACATTTTGAGTTTTAGTTGCATGGATAATTCTCATGTTTGGTTCCAATTTCTGTTTCGTTCGAGAAGGGGAGGGGTTCCAGACTATCATAAGAACCTTCTACGACCCCAAAAATCCCACGCAAAATTTCACGCCGATCGGTTCAGTAGTTTTCGATTCTATAAGGTTCAGACAGACAGAAATTCATTGTTATACATATAATAGCTGCGTCCGGTGCGTGCGCTGCTACGCTTGCAACTAAATGAAGGGAAATTTAATATAACTGGCATCTTTATGGTTTTTTTTTACCTTCAAAACCCCCCACATGCCAAATTTGATTCGATTTGCTTGTTTAGTTCTCGAGTTATGAAGTAATTTGTGTCTCATTTGTATGAGAGCCTCCCTTCCTGAGAGAGTAGGGGTCTCAAACAATCATAAGAACCTTCTCCAGCCCCAAAAACCCCTACATATAAATTTTCACGTTGGTCGGTTCAGAACTTTCCGAGTCTATAAGGGTCTGACAAACAAACAGACAGACAGAAATTCATTTTTATGCAAATAGAAATCTAGCCTCCAAAAACCTCCATATGCTAAAAGTGGTTTGATTTACTTGATTAGTTCTCCAGTTATGCAGAAATTTGCTTTTTATTTGTATGGGAGCCCCCCCTTTCAAAATAGGGAGGGGTATTGAACTTCCATAGAAATATTTCTTGCCTCCAAAAACCTCAACATGCCAAATTTGGTTTCATTTGCTTCATTGGCTCTCGAGTTATGCTAAAATTTATGTTTCATTTTATGGAAGTCTCTCCTTTCAGAAGGCGGAGGGGTCTCAAACCTCCATTTGCCAAATTTGGTTCCATTTTCTTGATTTGTTCTTGAGTTATGCAAAAATTCGTGTTTCATATATATTAGAGACCCCTCTTTCAGTGAGCGGAGGAGTCTCAAACCACAATAGAAACATTTCTTGCCTTCGAAAAACTCCACACGCCAAGTTTGGTTCCATTAACTTGATAAGATCTCGAGTTATTCAGAAATTTGTGTTTCATTTGTATGGATGCCGCCCCCCCCCCCCTTTGGCCCATTCCAGATGACAGTGGAGTCTCAAACCTCTATAGATACATTTCGGTCCTCCAGATGTCAAATTTGGTTCCATATGCTTGATTAGTTCTCGAGTTATGCACAAATGTGTGTTTCATTTGTATGAGAGCCCTCTCTTACAGAGGGCGGAGGGGTGAAGAGTCACCTTAGAAATATTTCTTGCCTTCAAAAATCTCTACATGCCAAATTTGGTTCCATTTGATTAGTTCTCGAGATATATGAAACTTTTGTTTATTTATATGAACCCCCCTTCCCAGAGAGAGAGGAGGAGTCTCATACTATCGTAGAAACAATCATTGCCTTTAAAATCCCCGCATGTTAAATTTGGTTCCATTTGCTTTATTAGATCTAGAGTTATGGAGAAATTTTAGTTTCATTTGTATGACAGCACCCCCTCCTAGAGAGGGGAGGGGTCTCAAACCACCATAGAAAAAAAATTGTCTCCACAAAACCCCACATGCAAAATTTGGTTCCAGTTGCTTGATTAGTTCTTGAGATATGCAGAAAATTCTGTTTCATTTGTATGGGAGCCTCCTTTTTAGAGAGGGAGGGGTCTCTGACTACCATATAAACATTTATTGCCTCCAAAAACTTCCGCATGCTTAATTTGGGTTCCATTGATTGATCAGTTCTCGAGTTATGCAGAAATTTGTGCTTCATTTGTATGGGAGCCCCCTTTCCAGAGAAGGGAGGGGTCTCAAACCATCATAAGAACCTTCTCCGGCCCCAAAACCTTTTCCATACAAAATTTCACGCTGATCGGTTCAGTAGTTTTCGAGCCTATTAGGTTCAGACAGACAGACAGACAGAAGATCCATTTTATATATATAGATTATATATATAGATTAAAAATATTGAGGGCTGTGAATCGGGATACTATTATCTTGAAATCAGTTCCGTATTAATATTTTTCTTCCGCCAAGACCCAAACCTGTAATTTTCTTAGAAGTCATTTACCATGATGCGGTCACAAGTCTGGAGGAAAGGCTGCCGGACAATCGCGCATCGACGCGTCGCGTCATGCCACGTTCAGTGCTAAATGCAGGGCCAGTAGCAAGTCACCTTTTTAGTGACTTGATCATTATTTTGTCATTATTTGTCACTATATTGCCATGCTTATTTGTCACTATTTCCATCCAAAAGTCCTCAAAGTCACTACTTCTCGGAAAATGGTCACTGAAGTCACTATTTTCGCCCGTGCCGATTTAAAAATTAAAACATAATTTGTACCTATTGAACAATAGTCAACCAAATTAGGGCCTGTTCATAAACCACGTAGACTCATTTTGAACATCTCAACCCCCCTCTCCTTCGTAAATCCTCTTCCATAATTTTTTTAAATTTGTGAATGGAGCGTAGACTTCTGCCAAACTCCCTCCCTCCCTGAAAATTTACGTGGCTTATGAATAACCCCTAAAGGATCTGGTTCAATACAAAAGTTGAGATATAGACACCAAAAAGTTCATTGCGTCATTACTTTACTTTTAATATGCATGCGATAGTGAGTTTTATCAACTTTAATTAAAACCATTTTAGTTGCTTTTATTATTTATTTGTAATAAAAAATCAAGTTAGTTTTGATTTACACTTCACTTATATTTTTCAAAATTTGTTAGATTCAGTTTTTTTCAAAGCGGACTTTTCTTCTGTATCCAAATAGTCGAGAATAGTGAACGAATTGTAAATCCGATAAACGACTTATTTTTAGTATTTTCAGACTCGCTTAGTAATTCTGAATCTAGGTTTGATTGTTCGTATCTCGACAGTCGAGCGATTTCAATCTGATCATAGGTGAAATTGGGATACACTGAAATTCGATCAGCTTATAAAAGCGTAATGATTTCAAAGTTCCATGAAAAACTCGTACATTAAAATTTTATATATTTCCTTGGAAATTTCTGACACAAATATTCTTAGTTTATCTTCGTCCAGAACGGTAGATGTTTCTGCAACCAGTTCTGACTGCAGTTCGAAGTGTGAAACGGAGCCCTTTCTTGTTAAAATACAACGTTTGGCTTCGGTACATACTGCTCTTTGATTTATGGAAGAACATACTTACTTAAAATCCGATGTAGACCATCGTGTTTACTGTGTCGCTTTCACAAATGAACACCGGGTTAATTTTTGTTTTTTTGAATCTGAAGCCAGCAATCCAAGGACCATAACGCTGTGAGTAAAACCAGTTAAGAAGTATTTTGGTACACTTTCAAATCCAATTTAGGTCGATAACACGATGATTTTTCAATTTCCGAAAAAAATTATATGTGCCGGAGGAGAAAGTGTTAGTTTTTCACTGAAAAGCACAGCCTACTAGTTTGCAATTTAGAGGTACACTCCCGCTCCATTTTACTCAATTTTTGAGTACAATTGTATGCTATCTCTTTTTCTCTCACGGAAATGTTACTCAATTTTCGATAAAAAGTGGATCAATTCAATTTTTCAGTAGATCCACTTTTTACGAAAATTGAGTAACATTTCCGTGAGAGAAAAAGAGATAGCATACAATTGTACTCAAAACTTTAGTAAAATGAAGCGGAAGTGTATATTTTGTCTCAAAAATCCATACGTCAAACCGAAAGAAATCAATCTGAAACTGCCACTACCCAGCGAAATTTATAATTTATGACAACTTGATTGTTATTATAATTTTCATTAGAAAATTTCCAAGGATTAACTTAAACCATTTTTTTCCAAACTCTCGATGTTCTTAACTTCACCTATCTTGAATGTAATTCGAATGGAAAATCAAATTCTTTCCAAATATACAAAACAAAAACAAATCAAGTGTTGTGAGCATCAAGATAGCGGTGTAGAAATGTAGACAGTAAAACTTTTATAAAATATACCCCCATTCGTTACGGATAATAGAAGTGTGAATAAGTCGGAGAAAACAGAGGCAGGAAGCTGGAAGGACCAGAACCCGTTCGGTTCAGCTTTCCGTAGGAAGTGAACCGGAAACAAATGATAGCATCAGAACCAGAAGTTTCTTTTTTTTTTGAATGCTAGAATTACCGATTGTTGGGTAGTTAATTGTAAGATAAAATCTCCTAGTCTAAGATGATTAAAATTAAAATCCAACTTCTAGGACAGAGAACAACAACAACAAAAATACGTGAAAGAAAAATGTGAGATCCTAGTTTATAGAGCCTAAAGTGAGAAATCATTAAGAAACATAAACCAAGAGCTGAGAGTTGTGATCGTTCCGTAAGAAATTCATATTTAATCCCTTAGGACGATAGAGAACTAGCGAACGGTGCACACTCTAGAGCGACGTTGTTGTGTAATTCGATAGGATAGTGCTCGTATCGTGGTAAATTTACGCGTGTGTGCGTGTATGTCTGTCGAGTTTGACGGGAAACTAGAGACAGGCCACCCTTGGTACTAAAGCTAAGAAAGGACATTTCTGTACACAACGAGAATCAGATTTACACACGTTTGTGCTACACTAGGTAGAGAAACCTATATCAAACAGGAAACAGCCCACTTGAGTACTACTAATAATAAGCAAAGCAATCAACAAGACCATCGTTCTCGGTGCAGCAGAAGAAGTCAAAGACGAAGAAGTCAACACAAACTCATCAAATTATATGATACAAAAAAGGAAACAATAATTACTCGGTAAATGTCTCTCATAATCACCCAACATATTCACCAATTGGGGCATAGTTCGTTATTTTACAAACTTCTAAAATCGTTTGTGTTATCAAAAATCTAGTGGAGAGTGATACAGGAAAAAAAGAAGACGAAGAAGAACCAAGTGAAATTCAAATAATCCCACCAAATTGCGTAGCGATGGAACGAAGGTCAAACTGAGTTGGGAAGCATCAGGAACATTATGCAACTAAAATAATATGATAAATGTGATCACGAGTCACGACAGGTAGAGAGTGTGGTTACACTGATAGAAAAAAGGATAAAGTTGGAAAAAAAAAAAAAGAGGGAGGAGAAGTAATGCAGTATATAGAGAGCAACCATTAAGACTTTAGATGTGGATGTTGTAATGTGTGTTAGCCGCACGGTGCGGTAGGAGACAGTAGGAATCAAAAAAAAAAAGATAAGAACCAGATGTATGTATGACTTTCATAAAGTTTAAATGTAATGACGATATATTTTTTATCACTTGATGTACGAGATGGGAGGAGGGATGATATAAGAAGACCTTTCGGGCGGAGCTGAAAATATTCCAACAGGAAAAATATTATGAAAATTGGCTAATGGCTTTAAACCAGGTAGATGCGGATTGAAATGAAGTTGGGATGGTGACGTGGTGGAGAAATCGATCGTCAAGATTGAACCAGGTGTTTCGTTCACATATTCTGGTAATCCAGAATATGTAAGATCACTATCCAATAGGACAGTAATTTTAATTAAACATGAAGACATTTTTTTATTCTACTCTTGACAGATATCTGATCTGATATCTTCTGAAGGAAATTCGTTTTACTGAAACATCAAATTCTACATTGAAAATAAAATTGTGTTTATATGGTAAGGGGATGTAATGTTAGTCTAGCTTCTTCATTCGGCCTATGACCAAATACGAAATTAATTCAGCGAAAATCAACACAATTACACAGATAAAAAGAAACATTGAATTTTCTGCGTTATCTAATGCACATAAAGGGAATGCAGAAAGTAATGGGATATTTCATGTTAATTTAAGCCAGAAAACGCCTGAATTTAGCCTGTTGCATGAAAGATTGCAAACAATTTCGTTGTTTACCCCTCCTTTTAAACGAGGGGAAATATGACGTGTCTGTTAAAATTCATTAATTTTTTTCTGTGTAGTCTAGATGTACAGGAAATATTCACACGTTCACAGAAAAAAATAATTAATTTTAACAACCGTTTAAAATTTCGCCAAAGGAGACGTAAACAATGTTTGCATACAACAATGTTTGCAATCTTTCATACAACAGGCTAGATTCAGGCGTTATCTGGATTAAATTTACATGAAATATCCCATAATTTTCTGCCAAATCTAGCATTCCCTTTATGTGCATTAGATAACGCAGAAAATTCAATGTTTCTTTTTATCTGTGTTATAAACTAACAGTTCGCACAGATAAAATAACAATGATTCTCTTTAGGATGAATATACCAGGATGTAGCATAGCCTGAATTTGGGTGCAGCAACCCTGTGGAGATATTTTGAGGCACACAGAAAAAAATAATTAATTTTAACAAGCGTGTAAAATTTCCTCTCGTTTAATTCCAAGCCCAAGAAGGCGTAAACATCGAAATTGTCTGCAATCTTTCAGGCAACCGGCTGGATTCAGGCGTTATTTGGCTTAAATTTACATGAAATATCCCATTATTTTCTGCCAAATCTAGCATTCCTTTTATGTGCATTAGATAACGAAGAAAATTCAATGTTTCTTTTTATCTGTGCAGTATGTGTAAGCTCTACATATGTAAGACAAGCATAACCAAACACACAAGAAGGAATATCATTAACAATCCGTTGGGACAATATCAATCCTTTTCCAATTGGTGTACCGGCCAATAAGATGTGGGAAGTATGGAACCGGTACGTTGAAAACTTTGAAATTGCAGCCTCTTGAGCAATGCAAATGACCTTGCTAAAATAACTTAACGGTTGTTCCTATCTATGGGGGCAGACAAGAAACCGTTCGAGCCGCCAGACTACGGCCAAATCTGGGAGCCACCAATTGTTATGAAGTCTTTCTAGCGAACATTCATGATTACTTTCGGCCCATGACGGACACTGTGGAAGGACATGAAGCGTTCTCCTGTATGAAACAGGATAGATATGAGTCCGCAGTTGCTTTTCACGCCCGCCTGATGTGCAAGGTAAGACTATGCAACTACAGCGCCGAAGATCAGGATCGATTTGTACGACCGCAACTCCTCAAAGGGTTGAGAAACAAAGAGCTTGTCAAAACAGCAAGGATCTATGGACATGAGGCAATCTTCACAAGGCGTACGAAGCCGAAACCATCCAAACAATAAACGTCGGCGTGTTCGAAGTAAGTAACCGGTGTTTCAAACCTCCAACCCACCAGGGAACACAAATCTGGGAGCGAACGCTATGGGGAACCAGCCGTGAAACTTGGTCAACATGATTATGGCCAAAGTAATCTTATATACCACAGAAACGGTATGTGTCCAGTGCTACAGAAGAATTGCATCAATTGCGGTAATCATGGCCATTTTGCGGCAGACTGTCGGAAGAGATGCGTGAATACTATCCAGTTCAAACGAGAAGGTCCCGGAAGTGACTTGTCTGAAGATGACGCACAGGGAAAAGGCAAGCAGTTACTGAAACATTAAATATATTGCGCGTCTCTGTGGAATCAAATGAAAAACGCCTTTGCTAGTTTGTTAACGGTCTCTCGTTGGACGACGTCTTGGTTGGGTGTAGTTTAGGGTGATTGAGTCCGATTCGCGTCATCATTGACTCCCGTGCCGATGGGAATGCCATTGGTAAACAAGATTGGGAACGCCTGAAGCATGAATTTGACTGAGGCAAAGCTAAACTTAAACTGATTGAGCTCTTCAACAAGGGAATACATGCCTACGGTTCTAATGGTTGTGAAATGCGCAATGGGAAAGAAGAAATGGAAAAGCGTGACCTCATCGAAAGGGTTCTTTCAGCACTCAGCTGGATCAGCGGAATATCGGCCGTTCCGAAAGGGAAAAACGACTTCCGACTTGTACTGAACATGAGGTCTCAAAACCATCAATCGAGAATACTTCCGGCTACCACAGATCGAGGGAATGAAGGTGAAGCTTCATGGAGCGAAATTCTTTTCAAAGGGAATCAAAAGATTAAACAACCTTCTTGACCGAGGACGGGATGCACAGGTTTACGCGACTAATGTTTGGGGTAAACTGCGTAGGTGTTTCAACGGGAGATGACGCGTATGATGAAGGATGCAAACAATATAATCATATACGTAGACGACGTCCTAATATTTACGAGAACGCTACAAGAACTTCGACAGTCCGTTACTATGGTCTTGCAAATCCTCCGAGAGAATAAATTGACTCTCAACACAGAACAAAGTGAATTCGATAGAACTAGCATTAAGTTCCTAGGTCACGAGCTAGATGCTGAAGAGTTTCATATAGATGAAGAGAAAATTAGCAGCGTAAGAAACTTCCGAGAGCCGGCAACACTCTCGAAGCAACAAGATTCATAGGGCTGGCTTCCTTCATCAGCACATACCTACCGAATTTCGCGATTATCTCAAGACCGCTATGGGCCATGAACACCTCTAAAACGTGGTCATGGGGGTACGAAAAAAGGTTAACTTTCAACTTGTTAAAGCAGCAAATCATAAAATGCACGAAGTCACTCGGATACTTTTCCGAGAACTACAAGACCATCCTATACACCGATGCATCCTTTTGGCAAGAATAATAAGCTTCGCCTCGAAGGCCCTAACTACGACCGAAAGGAAGTACGCTGAAAACTGTCGCACTTATGCACAATGATTGGCGTTTATCCTATACCGATCGGGCGAAGAAACGAAGCGAGCACTTACCCGAGCCGATAGCTGGACACTCCGAAAGAGCCCATACAGCTGCGATGTGGAATATGTCCGTGGCCAGGACAATATAGCCGACTCCTCGTCAGGGCCCTACTGCGGCGAAGGTGAACTCTTTAACGAAGATTCAAATCCATGGGAAGTAGCACGCCTAGAAGCGAATGGAACAGAGTTTTTGACTAAACCGGACATCAAAAGAGTAGCTACTACACAAGCCGAAACGCTACAAAAAGTAAGAGCGATTTGGATACAGGTAGATGAACTAAAGACATGTAAAAATATCAGGCTAGAGAAAATGACTTCATTGTTCAAAATGGCATCCTTATTAATACTGGCTGTGCAGTAATTCCTGAATCACTCCGGAAGAAGGCACTACAGGTCGCCCACGAAGGTCACCCTTCAACAGCAAGGATAAAGAGCATAATTAGGCAGCGTGTATGGTTGCCCGCGATTTCCAAAAATGTCCAGAAACGGGTCGAACCATGCAAAACATGTCTCATCAACGGCAAACCAGAAAAACCGACTCCAATGGAACGTGTTTTTGTGCCGAATACTGTTTGGGAAACTATAGCCTTAGACTTTAATGGTCCCTATGTGAAGTTCAGCGGTATTTCGATTCTTGTAATCGTTGATTACAGGTCCCAGTACCTTTTCGCCAAAGCGGTAAAATCAGCTAACCGGGAAGATACTTGATGAGCTGTTTGCGAAAGAAGGCTATACCAAGTGTATAAAGACTGACAATGGGACACCGATTAATGGTGATGATTAAAGGAACTATTGTAGTCAGCGGGGATTTAACACGGTTTATTCAACTCCCTTATTCCTAGTGATCCTCATAGTAAGAGATATGCGGAAGCAGCCATTTTTGAGCCAATCGTGCAGCGAGAGCTGTCAAATCTGAGCCAATCGTGCAAATTTTACACTGCGGCAAGTGTTATCAGCCTCTGTGAATAAAATAAACACCGTTGCCAAATCGTCTAATCGAATTTCCGCATATCTCTTGCTATGAGGATCACTACTTATTCTCACAGCAAAACGGGTGGCTAGAATCGTGCATGAAGGAGATAAATAAGGCGATGATTGCGGCTTCGACAAATAAAACCAATTTTGTCAAAGAACTACGAGAAGCAGTAAATGCGCATAAAGAGGCGGAACTAAAATGCCACCAGAAGAGCTCATGCGTGGACTTCCTCTTTTGCGACCCGGGAAAAGTCGTTCGATGAAAAACATTTCGAGAAAACCGATAGAGAATCTAAACTGCCAAGTAAGTTTCGTGAAGACAGCCGAAGAGGTGCACGAAAATGCACAGTAAAGCCAGGAGACATGGTGATCATCCAACGGCAATCCCGCACGGAAGGAGAATATCGTTTTGTTCCAAAGCGGTACACAGTCATTCAGGAAAGAAATGGCAGTCTCGTCCTCAACGATGAAGAGGGACGTATCCTTAAATGACATGTCTCTCAAACGGAGAGGATTTCTTCCTGGTACAGTAGTAGTAAATCTACGGACCTCGACCAACCTCGCCAGACTCCTGCTAAACTAGCAGCGGCAACCGGGACAATTCGAGTAACTCGCAGAAGAAATGCTCCTTCTCACTTCAATGATTACGTTCGATCGATCAATGTTGAAGATACCACAACATAACCAGTTAATGACAAATGTAAATTTTCCTTCATACCTAATTCCAATGCTTTCCTTCGTGCAGTAGGTAATAAAAAAGTTATTTTTGCTAAATGAGACGAATATTTATGACTTCATTTTCATGGTTCTACGTTTGAATGAGCTCTTTGGATCGAGTTAGTTTTGATGATAACTTTGGTTAGCTGAATTTGACAGTTCGCAAGTGTATCAATAGACCGCAAAACGTGTTAACACAAATAGTGCCGTAGTTACGCGTCAAGGCTGTTGAGAGCTCACTCTAGGGGCAAGACACTAAGCTATCCTGAGTAACTCTGAGCAATTATGAACATCTCTTATTCACTAGATTCATATTGTGATACTGAACATTCCCACCTTTTGTGAAGCTTGGTTTTGACAGTAAAATTGCTTTATCAAAACTTTGTTGTTTTAGATTAGATGAAACGTTGTTTTAGCTAAGATGCAACTTGTGTTGGTCCTCCAACCCAAGCACAGCTCATTTCCAGCCCCACTCCCTATTCACCTGAAGCCGACTTCCCCTATGAAAATCAATTAGTGGTACGTTCATCAATTCCCTCCCTTTAAGTATGCAACTTAAAACGATATCATCTACAGATCGTTCGCTTCTGTACTCCGCATCAGTGTCCGCATACATACGCAATCTTCATCAAAACGACTCTATCCGATGTTTATCCTGTTCCCTCAAATCCAATATGCGTCATTGCATCAGCATTGCTTACCACAGTTGAAGCCAATGTCGAATGGGCTGGGTCAATCAATCCGTACAATGGGAATATGGGGCATTTATCGACTGCCGAAAGGATCACCTCCAAAAGAAACCAAGCCAGATCGACCAATCGCAAAACTGGAGTTTTCAATATTCCACATATTGTCTGTGAGGACCACCTTAACGACCCGCCAACAGATCTCATAAGCAGCAGTGCGGCAGACGGCTGGCTCTTGTATTTGCTTTGTTCTACCGATTGCTCGACTATCGACTACAGGAATTATCACCACTCTCCTTCTCGATCGGTCAATCATGACTTCATTGATACAGTCTAATCATCGGATAGTGATAAGAAACACGGCTGTTCGGATGCTGAGCGGGTGAATGAGATGACCGTGAGTGCAGATATGAAATTTACCACAGGCAATATAGTGTACGGTCCTGCGTTACCGTTTAGTCATAAGAAGTGTCCCTTGTTTCTTGCTAAGGGATTGTGCCATTCACAGCCCCATCCAGCCTTCAACCATCCTCGAGCTATTGGCCGCTGCGAGGAACCAGTGAACGGTCCAGATATCCAACACATTCCATCTGTTTTTCGTCTTCCTACAAGAAAAAGAATGAAACAAAATCAAACAACCTACTTACCGGAATCGGGGCCCAATCCCTCTTTCAAATACTCCGCCTTAAATTAGAGCTTCTTACGATACGATGAAACAGAATTTTCCCAGACTGTAAACATTCTGTTGTCATTGGTTGCTATGGTTGCCACCGTCGCAACCATCTCAACCGTCACATTCAAGCCAGTGCTGCCAGAATACTTTAAATCGAGTTATAAATTACACAAGTTGATGGAAGCTGATGCATTCTGAGCAAACATGAGTTTTGTGATCAAATATGAGTGACGTTGTTGTTTTCGTTTTCGCACACAGTTTTTGGCATTCCCACCACTCTATATCTTGGGGGGAGAAGAAAATCATAAAGTGTGTAAATTTGATGAATTCTGAGTAACTTTGAAGTAAAAGGTTACTCACAAGAAAGCTGTCTTGCCCCTTGAGCTCACTTGAATGTAGTGGTGACATCTTTTGCATCATTCACAGATGTCACGCACCAAATTGCTTCCTTGATACCTCAATAAATTGATCCTCAAAATTAACGGCAGTAGAGAAGTCTATTGAGTTGAGTCTAGTGACCATTATTTGCGGCGTACATTTGCACGAAGAAACCTAGCGAAAAAAACATTGTGGAATTGCTCGATGGCGTCATCAATGAAGTTTTGTCAGTTCAGGGAGCTTGTTTTCGTGGACTTAGCATATTTTGGGTAAGATCAGTTTGAAATTTTGTGCTCTAAATTGATTACGATTGAAGTAAAGTTGCAGGAAAACAGACATCAGTGCTTATTTTTACATCATTTCATGAATGTATCGTATAGAATCCGGAAAAAGCCAACGAAAACAGACTACATTACCATTGTATGCCGAGAAAGGGGTATGTGTGGGATGGATATGCTAGAGTGTAGCATAGCCTAAACTTGGGTGCAGCAACCCTGTGGAGATATTATGAGGCAACCCTAGTAGCACACTTGTTGCCATTTGGCTGAGAAAACATAAATATGACTTGCTAAGTCATAATCAAGTTACTACAACTAATTATGATCGTAGTGTGCTTCTTGGGAATATGTGTAAGCTCTACATAGGACAAGCAGGAGCCACTCGGATTTCTATCTTCGACATCCGTAGAGGTAAGACCTATTCCCCCGCCCCAGGCATTAATAGTGATGGGTAGTTCCTATATGCCCAGCGGAACTCTACAGATTCAACAACACTTCGGTGAACCCAATGTCAGGCACATTTTTTTTTTCTTTATTCCCAACTATGGCCTGTTACCTGGATGACTTAGTAAAAATGGTTTTATTGGTAAAATTTTCAAAGGAAATGTATGAGTTTCAAGTGTACATTTTCCAAATAGTACATTTGGAAACCTGTGCAGAGTGAATTATTATCTATTCATTATCGAAGGGTATTCCATAAGTGGCACTTGAAAATAATATGGAAAATAAGATATTAAAAAAGACTACAGTGTGTTTCCTTTAATTTGAACCAAATATATGAGAGAAATGCAGAATATGATGAGGTGGGAACTTTATTTTGCCTGTATATCAACACTTGTAAACAGGAAAGCGTGAACGCGTAAAAGAACAACGTCGTGTAGAACAAAATTCAGGCTTACGAAATTCCAAGCATCGTTCGTGAGTTTAACCTTATAAAATTCTTACATATAATTGCCTGAGTGTAGCCAAAAGTAGCCTCAACTTGAAGCACGAATGACAGGACAGTTTACTTGCGAAAGGAAATAGGAGCGTAATATTTCAAACATCGACAAAACCCTTTCGATCGATGAATGGATAAAATACTTGTATTACCGTGTTCAAGTAGCAGAAATTCGTGAAAGCCTTTCAGTTACTCAACATGAACTGTACACGAACTGTGGAAACACTTGTGGAAACACTTGTTTTCACTTCACGGTGAAAACGAAGTGAAAACAAAAAACCTTATTACGAATGTCACCCAAGTAAAAAAATATGAAACAGTTCGTCCGAGGTGATGATTCGATTGAACTCGGTGTTATTATGGTTGCCACGGCACGCAACCCGTAGATTTTCTGAGAACTACTACGATTTTCTCTTCACTATTACTTCCATCTCACTGAGTTCATTTTTGATCACGGTGATACCAGTAATAGCATAAAAATAGCGAGGTCATCATTTTTGATAGGTAATCATTCGACCGAAAACTTTGTGAATGTCGCACACAATTATACGTAAAAAGAGTTTCACTCGCAACAGCTCTGAAAATGTCAGCATCCTCAAGCTTCACCATAAAATAACTGATGATTCGAGCGGACGCGACACTACTTCGAAATGCCTATGTCCTTTTTCCTCTTCACTACAAGCTTAGTATCAACATAGACTAACTCTAATGCCTTGTTCAGACTACGGGCTTGTAACATAATACAAGGGTGTTTTGAAAAGTATCTACAAAGAAAATATCATCAAGATAGCCTTGCATTATGTTACAACGCTGTAGTATGAACAAGGCATAATGCCTGGTACCATACAACGTACAGCGTTGTACGAAATACTTTAATCCAGTACCAAAAAACACGTACTAGACTAAAGGAGTACAACCAACAATCAATATGCAACTAGCGATTTGAAATTGGTGAACCCCTTGGTCCGAATTACACCTTGAAGCCAGCACCTTGTTATACATTTTTGCTCCTTTGTTTTGATTTGCTGTGTTATTTTGACAGAATATTTGAGAGTGTGTTCATGTGAGTTCATTATTAGGGGCGCATTATTGAGCTTGGGACCGAGCTTGGGACCGATGTTCTAGTACTGACTGAGCCAAGAAAAAAATCGTTTTTGTATGGGACCTACTGGTCTTAGAGTTAGTCTATGGTACAACGCTGTACGTTGTATGTCTGTTCCAGGCATAAGACCAGTAGGTCCCGAACAAATCGACACAAAATTTCCATTAGGGCCTAACTGACAAACGTAAACAATGGCTTCTTCCGTAAATTTCTCGTGGCACAAAAGCTACCCATGTAAGCCTCCAATTCTATCGGATAGCCCGTATAATCACAAACCATTCCTGAACCATTTCCCTTATTGTTGACGACCGTTTCCGTAATTGTTACGACGTTTACCCTTTTAGTTGACAACTATAAACTAACAATCTCCTATATAGTTTTAACAATATGTCAGATGGTAAAAGGCCAAATAACAATATGCTGAATAGGCGGTTAAGTTAGGTTACCATAAAAAAATGGAGATTTTCACGAACAAAACTTTTGCGGTACTCTATGCCAAATAGTTGGTATATAATCCAGATCGAGTGCAGACAATGAAATACCTTTCAATAACAATATGGCAAACATGACCAATATGTGTTAGTGTAGAGTTTGTATGGTGAATATGAGATTAAACTATTTGATAACAATAACATAAAATGTGATAATATATCTTACATTTGAAGTATAGTTTTGACTATATAGCAAATTGTTTTTTGTTATGCGGGAGGTGAACACTTCCTCTTCGGAATGATCGTGATGGATTGATTAGGCGAGTTTTCAATAACGAGAAATTTAAGGAAGAAGCCATTGTTTACGTTTGTCAGTTAGGCCCTAATGAAAAAATTGTGTCGAAGTACGCTTTTTTTCTCGGTTCAGGCACATCGGTCCCAAGCATAATATTACACCCCTAATAATGAACTCACACGAACACACTCTCAAATGTTCTGTCAAAATAACACTCACGCTAAGATCAGTTTACCCAAATATGGGTAAAGAATACCCATAATCGCTAAAAGTGCACATACCCATTTATGAGTATGTTTCGACTTACCCATTTTTGGTTTTTTTTTTCCATACGAATTTACTTAAATATGGGTAAAGTAAACTTTACCCACAAAAGGGGTATGGGTAAACTGAGCTTAGCGTGCAGCAAATCAAAACAAAGGCGCAACTATGTACAGCAAGGTGCTGGCTTCAAACTGTACTTCAGACCAAGGGGTTCTACAACAGTGAACCAATTTCAAATCGCTAGTTGCATATTGATTGTTGGTATCAAGTTTTATGAACTTAAATTCCTTCAGATCATCGTGGAGTACACAATTGTGTCGCTTCGACATTGTTTTACTGCTGGAGGCACTCGGGTTCTGGAATTGTAATAATTACAAGCAGCTGCTTAACTCAAACTGTCCTGGAAAATCACAGCTGAAAAAAGAACCTTTGAAATGCGTGAATCTTAGCCAAAAACTCTACAAATACTTGTATGTTCACTGTTTCTGGGCCTTAGGCGTATCGGTACTAACAAAGGGAGTAAAATGGCGGATGTGAACACGTGAGTAAGAAATTGCACAATGTTTGTCTCTTTCTCAAAAGGTTATGGCAACTTGTCAATTGACGGGTTTCTAAGTTTTTGCATGTCTGTTTGACCTCTGCGTGAATGCACTAAACAAAATGATACGGTCATTTTCAATCAATATGATGATTGATGTTCTTAGGTTATAAAATACTTTTTTCTGAAAAAAAAAACTTACGTATACAAATACTGCTAGGAGTTGTCTGATAGTGTTAAACCAAAGCTTGTACTACAATATTTGTACAATGATCAAATATTTGTCATAGGTGAATCGATGATGTATAGCTGTCTTTCTTACCTTTTACTGTCGTTACAATGTTGAAGAACCCCATACTTTTGCTAATAAAGTTTTATATTTTTGGTTTGCCATTGATCTATACACAGAAAAAAAAAACCTAAACTTTTATTGTGATGCAAATATTGATGCCTACAAAACGGTATTTTATTCCATACGAAGAAGCAACCTGTAAGAAACATTGCTAACAAAGGCTGTTGACTGTTAACTTGTATGGTTTGTAATACTCCACATCTGTACACGATTTTGAACTACGTTTTCGAGTATTTCATCAAATCTCATTCCATGAGGTAGTCGATGTAAAACTTCAAATAAATTTTTAATTGAAAAATAAACCTGATTCGATACTCCACCATGTTCAACCAGCCCACTTAATCAACTTCTTAATGATCAGAAAAAAAATATTACTTATCAAACATAACAAAACGGTCATGTAAGAGCTTCACCATCATCCATTTCCTCAGAACATATTCATATTCAGAGCTAACAAATCACGTAACCATATGCAATAATCATCGCGATAGAATTCCAGAGAACCACTATTTAACGATATGAGAAAATATTTATTTTCAACCGGATATATAATTAACAGCTGTCGTAAACAAGCACTTAGATCTACTCGCTTTCATCATATCTTTGTTTTAAATCCATGCAATCAAAACAAACTGAAGCAAAAACAATCATCACCGTATTCACTCATACAAAATCAGAAGAATGTAAAAAATAGTACTAACAGATGGATCCTGACTGGTGAATCCAATGTAGATGCAATATAATTTCCCTCTCTATTTAGACAGTCATCGAGCCAACAAGCGACAACAAAACAATTCAATAATCCAACTACACCAGAACCATAGAGTCACAGATTCGGATATTTACTCTTTAGATTTATCTAGTCTACTATCTACAACTAGTGTACTTTAAAACATGTTCTCTTCACGCCTGCATGGGGGCCAAGGGGCGGCCAAGGCAGAGCGAAAGAGAACGTCAAACAAAACAATAGTGGTGCAAAATTCACTCTATCCATCGCTATAAATCTCGTTCTACCTTATCAACCAAGTTGCCGACTTGAGTTTTTCCTCCGTAGAGTGCAGAAGTAGCTTCTTGGCTACCACCCAAAATGGAAAACAATAAATAGATCGTAGCAGAACACTTATTTATTCACTTCTCGCTGAAACTAACGCGGCAGTTACTTAATACTACAGGTAGAACCAACAGTAAAAATAACAAAAAAACGAATCTGAACAAAATCTAGTTTAGAGTGCAGAGTTTTAGGCAGAAGCGCCTAGCGATAGCATAATAACAACAGAATAAACTTTACTATTTTAGAGTAGCATTGTGGTTGTTGGCCGACGAGGAAGAAAAACAAATGTTCGACTAAACGAGTAAGCATTAGGCATATTTTTGTACCAAATCGATTCGCCAATTTTTATATATTTGAAATTCACTAAGGAAAATCAATCCGGGGATCGATGATGGAGCAAGTGGCGACGCGTAAGATGTAAGATACAACCTGTACTCATCAAATGATAATGATAACACTTGAAACTGTATGAGAATTCTTTCCAATTTTCTAGTTTTTCTGTTTTTATAAGTGGAAAGTAAAATTCCTCTCGATGGAAGCAAATTCAAACTGTTCATGTAAAAAGGAATATGTGATTCGTTGGTGTGACATTTATTACAGTGTAGGAACAAATCCGGGATGTGCTGAGGAGGCATATAATCGTGTATAAACAAAACGGTGTAGTGTTACAGCAATTTGCGGGGTGATGAAGTGGGATAAGCTAGTAATATTGCGTAAAATCAGAACAAAAACTAGATAGACATATCAAGATAATTTGAAACTATTAACTAA
Source organism: Aedes japonicus (assembly GCA_034211315.2). Classification (NCBI taxonomy): domain Eukaryota; kingdom Metazoa; phylum Arthropoda; class Insecta; order Diptera; family Culicidae; genus Aedes; species Aedes japonicus. Next base: position 1,039 of record JASCZW010011002.1, on the reverse strand, counting down.
ACTGGAAAATCAAGCATGACTAATAAACTTCTACGTATATTGAATGAAGTAAAACCAAAACATAGATAACGATTATATAAACTTCTGAAGTAATATGAGAAAGCAGAACAAATCAATACGATGTAAACAAAAATGAAACAAAAAAAAAACAGCAACTTACTACTACTCTTCAAAGTCTCTAATAAAATCTTAATGAATTCTACAAATATTATTCCACGAATGGTATTTTTGCGCCACCGGAGGGTTTGAAGAAGTCCCTGGGGAGCGCGTTTGTCATGGCGGGATATCTGATCGAGTCAATATTAATACCAACGATAGTAATCATATTTTTGAACACTTACAGTTAAAAGAAGAAATAAAGTGTTTTCCCAATTTTTTTTTTCTTTTAATTTCTCTATATGCTCTTGCTAACCTTTGCAAAATTGACCTAAGTTTCATTATATTTCATATTTTATCCATAAAATTTGACTTTTCTATTGATGTTTAAAAAAAAGTTATACCGAAATTAAGTTGTTTATTAACTGTGAAAAAAAAATATATCGAGTAATTCATGGCTATGGCCTAGAAGCCATTTGTAAACAATGCCTTTGAACGTTGATCTCTCACAAATCACGAGAATCCTACTATATCCAGCTACTCTATATAGTAGAGCTAACATTCTCCTACCAGATGCTGTTTTTGTTTCACGACAGTAATTTAAGATTCAAGAGAAATTGACATTTAAAGTCATTGTTTTCAAATGGCTATTAGGGAACGTCCATTAATTACGTCACGCAAAAAGTGGCTATTTAAAGGGGCGCAGAAGACTAAAAATGGTACATTATAAACTAGTACTCCTTGACTAAATCAAACATATAGAACCTGATGGAAGTAGAATAGTTTAACACATTAACGCATTTCGGGGGGAGATTATGGCATAACGCTATACACGGTGAATGAGAGCAACTCAAACACGCTTAAAAACATGAACTTCTTATATAAGTAATGTTATTGCTTACCATCACGGAGCCTTCACTATCATTACATTCTCTGCATATTC
>JASCZW010011001.1:34139-44387 GCA_034211315.2 Aedes japonicus | reverse complement strand
CTAATAGACGCTACATAACAGATAATTCTAGGGTTTTTTTTTTTCATTAGGGCGAATCTACAATTGAGAGGATCTCTCTGGTCTCGCTCTCCTTCATTCATAAACCAATCACCTTTACGTTTTTCATTCTACTGTTTGTAGAGTATGCTAGCCAGCACTGTTGTGTTTAGATATGTACTAAAGAATCCCTCGAAAGTTTCATAATGGCGCTGTAATGAATGAAAGAGAGCGAGCCCGGAGAGAATCTCTCAATTGTAGATTCGCCCTAATGAAAAAAGAAACCCTAGAATTAAATTTCCATCTGCGGACTTATGGTTGAGAGAATGTGACGGCAAACGCCTAAGATTGTGTACAATTGAACACCAAAGAAAATTCGCCTTCTTGAAATGTCAGCATTGAAATTTTAAAATGTGTTATGCCTTCAAGCCTAGTATGCAGCTGACAAGTAAAGACTTTAAGTAATTTTTGCCATTTTTACCGAAGTAATTTTGATAACTGCTTCAGTATGGCTGAAATGTCAGTTTTTCTTGCGGAATAATCCTACAGAATATTATTCCGCAAGGAAAAGTGACAGCCCAATTAAGATTACCAGGGCATACGTTACTAACGTTACGAAATTTTTCTTTCTTTTCAACTGCATACAACGTAAGTAATTCCGACAGTAAAAGCATTTCTTGACCATTACTTGTCCTATCCTAATGCACATTACTTTTGAGCTGCATACTAAAGGGTGTCCACGATGAAATTGCCACACACAAAATTGATTCGCAAAATTCGAGTTTTCATCCGATTGCCATCAAATTTTCAGGGATTGAGAAATAACTATTAAACTTCATTTTACCATTTTACTCGTATTTTATTTACAGTCCATACGCAAATGCCCGCACCTTGGCCTTAACCCCGGCCATAAGATTCTGCACAACCTGTGAATCAACCGTTTTTTGCATGTAAACCCATACTTTCTTCAGTTCCTCGACTGTCTTCACTACCTTAGGTCGTTTAAGAAGGTGCTGCTTCATAATCGCCCAGTACTTCTCGATGGGGTGGAGCTCCGGAGTGTTGGTAGGGTTGAACATTTTCGGCACGACCACTTCAGCACGTCCTCGGAGTAGTGGCATGAGGCCAAATCCGGCCAGAAGATTGTTGGGACATTGTGGGCCTTCAGGAGAGGAAGCAGCCGCTTCTGGAGGCACTCTTTTATGTACACCTGTCCGTTCATCGTGTCCTGGGTCACAAAAAGTGCACTCCGCTTCCCGCACGTGCAGATGGCTTGCCAAACCAGGAATTTCTTCGCAAATTTGGACAATCCGGAACGCTGAAATTATCCTTGGCCGTGAAAAACAGGTTGCCGGGGATCTGTTTGAAGTCAATAAAAAACGTAGTTATACCAATCCAAAATAGGAATCAACTCAACTAAAACTTTGGTTTAAATATGGACCAATAAAACTGATAAACTACCTACCCCGCAGTGGGATGTTAGGCAAAAATGTCGTTGGTTCGAGTACCACTGTACACATGCCCTTTTCGCTCAATTTTCCTAAAACATCTGCTATGTTTCCGAGCCTGCCGCACACTAGCGGAACTATCAAAAAAAAACTTTCTCTTCATATCTTTCAATTCTAGCCAAAAAAACATTGTTGTTCACTCTTGGTGCCTCATGGTGATGAGCGAACATCTCCTTCAACATCATAATCGTTACTCCTCGCACGGAGAATATATAAAATAACAATTAATGTAGCTGATAAACTAATTCAACAAAAACTTTGAGTTGTAATAAAACTTCATGTTATATAGAATTGAACATAGTGTTGTATTGCTCAAAATAAAATGTTTTGTTAAACCAACTAAACGCATTTGTTGAATAAAAAACATCGAAGAACTAATACAATAAAACCATTTGATTGAAATAAAACTTCATGCTTTATAAAACTGAGAATCATCGTGTTTTATTGTTTTTAAATAATTACCGCACCATATTCCGCCAGCCGAACGGCGTGTTGGAAAGCATGAATCGGACTTTGTAGAAGTTGGCATCGTGCATGTGGTTGGATGCAGGACTCGAGAAGAACTATTGCGGAGAGGCAGTCATAATGGCAGCTTATTTTCTAAATCGTCTTCCATCGGAAGTTGTGCTGTTTTTCCAGTTATCTGCAAAGAGAACAACTCGTTGATAATCTGTTTTACAAATTAACATGTTTAAACTTACATTAGAAAAACCGAGGCGGAAGCAGCAATATACAAATATTTTATTAAAACAATAAATTAACCTATTTAGTTTAAAACGAAGTTTAAAATAAGTGTGATTTTCATCAATCAAATATTAATAAAACGAATATCACACAGCGGTGATTACTTTAAATAATTTGATTGGTTTAATTGAATTTAAATTTGAATTGCTTAGGAACTTTTATATGAATTGAAACAAATAGAAACCTTGCATTGAAAAGCAACATATCATTTTGTTGATTCAAAACAGAGTGATTTGTTAGCGTGAAAAAATATTGTGTTTAAACAATAAATTTAACATTTGCGTTAAAAGATAAATGTGGTTGTTATAAATCAAATCTTATTTAAATTAATATTACACAGCAGTGATTACGTCGAAAAATAATACTGGTTTGATTTGAATGGAATTTTGTATTGATTTGGAATTTTTTATGAATTGAAACAAACAGAAAGTTTGAATTGAATACCAAAACAATATTTTGTTGATTCAAAGCAGAGTGATTTCTTAGGGTGACAAAATAGTTTGTTCAAGCAATAAATTAATCATTTGAGTTTAAAAATAAATGTTATTGTTCTGAATCACACAGCGGTGATTACTTTAAATAATTTTTTTGGTTTAATTTGAATAAAATTTAGAATTGATTTGGACCTTTTTTATGTATTGAAACAAATAGTAACTTTGTTTAGAATTACCATCAACATATTTTGTTGATTCAAAGCAGAGTGATTTTTTTGCGTGTTGTTCAGACTAAAACGCCGGCCAGACTCGAGCAGTTATAACATGTTATAAGCCTATCTTGATGACGAACTTCTTGCTGAAATTATGTCACAACCGTTATAACATGTTATAACTCTGTAGTCTGAACAAGGTATTAGGTTGTTTTCCAATTCGAGAAATAATTTCAGCGTTAACATTAGATTAGGGTGAATCTGCTTTTGTAAACAATGGCTTTCGTAGTCATTTTTCTATTGAACAAAACGCCACAAATACAAATTATGCACTCCTTAAGGAAGAGGAGCTTTATCTCTATCGACTGATATATATTCAATTTGAAGGAATGGTATTCAACTTCCGATAAATAAGCAAACAAAGTGTTCGTTTACAAAAGCAGATTCGCCCTAATCAAATGTTGGCGCTGATTTTAATTTACTTAAACTTGACAGACGTAAAATAATCGATTAATCGATTAAAATACCATTGTAATTTGATTGATCAACAAACTATCCATAAGGCCGTTCCCAACGCTGTTCTACTTTGTATGGGCTGTTTTAGTTTACAACTAGAACTGAAACAAGCCATTCCCAATGATGTGTTGCAGTTCTACTTTTCGAGCTCATTTTTGCAACAGATTTACAACTGCTCGACAGCTCTGTTTTATTTTCAACGCGATTTGAAACACGGATGCAACATTGTTTTAAACTGGGTTTCTTTGTAGTTGTGGCAGATGTTATGACTGATGACTGTCAAATTAGCGGTTTTTAGTTTGTTTTGCAAGTGATTTATTAACGCGAAATTAAGATCGACCAATATTTTTAAAACATGGCATTGCGATTAACGTGTTTTTGTTTTAATTTAGACAGTTCCAAAATTTAAAACTGGCAAGCAGTTTGCAACAAACATGAAACTCAGCGTTGGGAACAGCCTAAGGTGTCTGTCAAAATTGAGTTGCCGTTGGTCAGAAATATTATTCAGTTCGAATAGCATACTTATGCCTTGTTCAGACTAGAGTTATAACATCACGGAGAAAAAAGTATAATTCAATCAATAATATTTCATCTAAAATCAACTATATTTGTGGTTTAATTTTTCGATAACCCATATGCATGATTGTAACAATTATACATTTTAGGTTGATTTAACTAATGTATGGTAAAATATGGTTGAATCAACTATACAATGGTTATGTCGAAGAAAATATTCTTGATATTTTGACAGATGGCTTACAGATGGCAACCATAATTCTAGACAAAATCGTCAAAAGGTCGAAAGGAACAATTGTAAACAATGACTTAAAACGTAAATTTTCTGGAAATGCCAGGTTGCTGACATCTATATCTACTACCGATGGGAAGGTAATAACTCCTTCTATCTGTTTCTGGTGGTATTTTGGTTGTGGGAGCAAGAAGATCCCAGAAAAATACGCAAGAGGTCATTGTTTACAAATGTTACTTTCGACCTATTGACTATTTTGTCTAGAATTATACTTTAACCAACTGAATAACAATAACTGGTTTGAATATGCTTAGGGTCATTTCAATTTTGTTTCTGAATTAGATGTTCGGTTCTGAAATCGCTTGAATGAGAATGCCATTGAATTCATTACATAATTTGGTATTGATTTAAGACCAATTTTGTTTATATTTTTATTGTTCCAATAATAGCTCCACAAAGTTACACATTAAAAAATACAGCTTCTTATTTACGTAATGTAATTTTGCTTTGAATCTAATTTTAAGACCTTCGTCCGAATATTTTTCCTCGTCGGACACCATGGTGAGCTCGAACTGAACTGAAAACTACCGGGTTTGTTGGTTTATTTTTTTGTATAGTTGCTTCAAGCATACACACTGGTTGAAATTATAACATTTATGGTTTGTGTTCCAGGAACAAAAGACCGAATTCTCCGAGCAGACCGCTAACTCCAGGAATGGGTGCGAAACAGCTTTAAGCTGGAATTTATTTTGTTCATAGGTAATTCAGTGGTGAAATATAAATTTACAACTTACAAATTTCGGTTTTAGACGTGTTAAGGATGAGCTTCAGATTCCCTGTCTACAACTCCTGTCTACGTATCTGTGATGGTAGGTTTAAGGTTAGATTTAGAACTACTAGATTTTAAGGTAACTTACTGTGATAACTATTGTGATAACTACTGTGATAACTACTGTGATAACTAGATTACTAAATTTTTAACTCTTCGGTAATTTTTCAAAGGTAAACTGGAAGTAAATTGTAGGAAATTAATTGAATAAAATTAATTTTAGATGATTTACACTTGCATGCCTTTTTCTTCACTAGCGATACAATTCTAAAGTGAATCTTTCTTCCTCTTCACTCAGTCTTCACCGTTTGACATATCGGACTTCTCTAGAGCCGGCTTGTCACCATCACTCAGTTGGAGTGACCCCGATGTTCGGTTGCGGTTACACCGCGGGGCAGTGCTAGCAGCAACATCCTCCCCCCCGTAACACTGGCCACCAGTTCCAGTTTTACCACCATTCAAGACCTCTAAGATTGCTAGCTTAGCTACAGATCTACGCAGACGTCCCCTCGCAGTTTTCACAATGGCTTGTCGGATTCGACCGTCCTCCCCTGGTATGATTTCCAATACTCGTCCCCTGATCCAGGTGTTTCTGCTTCCTTCGTCTACAATTAGCACCAGGTCTCCTTCTGCTATCGCCTTCTGCTCACTAAACCACTTGGTTCTTTTCGTTAGAGTAGGTAACATCTCCTTAATCCATCGTTTCCAAAAGCAATCTAGCTGATGTTTTATCATGTCCAACGAATTCCTTATGGCTGCCGAGCTACTGGTAGGTTCCACTACAGGTTGCCGTACTCCACTGGAACTTCCCAGTAGGAAGTGGTTAGGGGTTAATGCCTCGTTCTCCGCAGCGTCCAAAGGAAGATAGGTCAGGGGTCGACTATTGACGATACTTTCCGCTTCGATGACAAAGGTAAGTAGAGATTCGTCATCAAGCTTTCTGTCGCAGCGGTAGGCACCCATCATAGCCTGTTTTACTGAACGCACCATACGTTCCCACGCTCCACCCATATGGGGAGACGAGGGAGGAATGAAGAACCATTTAGTCGTGGTACTGGTCAGAGTTGCGGCTATGCCTTTCTGCATTTCTTGCATCAACTTCTGTTCAGTGCCTTGGAAGTTCGTTCCGTTATCCGTGTATATTTACGCTGGTACCCCGCGACGACACACAAACCGACGAATCGCCTTGATGCATGCATCTGTTGAGATACTATATATTGTAAGACACGTTATGAGAGCTATCCATCTTTTGACGTTGCCGCGCCCAACTTTGACTGCCAAAGGTCCGAAATAATCCAGTCCGACATACGTGAAAGGCCGAACAAACGACGCTAGTCGGGCTGGAGGTAGTAAAGCCATGCGTGGGATGTGAGGGACTGCTCTTCGTACTTTACAAACAACGCAATTCTTGGTAGCCTTCCGGACAACTACCCTGAGTCGCGCCACATAATAACGCTGTCGAATCTCATTAACCACTGTCTCCTGGTTGACGTGCTGGAACTTCCGATGGAACATATCCACGATGAGCTCCATGATACGATGTTTTCTCGGAAGGATAACTGGAAATTTCGTGTCCATACAAACATGCTTAGCCGCCCCTATCCTTCCGTCTATTCGTAGAACCCCATCTTTATCAGCGAACGGTGTCAATCGATACAACGCACTACGTCTATCTACGCTCGTCTTCTCTGTTTCCAGACAGTCGCGGTTATGATACAGTACTGCCATTTCCGCCGGGTACTCCTGCCATTGGGATTGCATGATCAGGGTCTGTTCCGCTTGCCGTAGTTCTTCTTGAGTGAGGTAACCAACATTTATCGAAGCACCTTGCATCATCCGTTTTAGGTTTCCCACAAATCTATGGACGTAGGCTATACTACGCTGTAGTCTCTCCCACTTGGAAAACCGATTGTAATCGATCATTAGCTTCGTAATAAACATTACATACACGTAATTCCTCTTCAACTCTCTGGCGAGAAATATTCTGTATCGGCCACTGTTCAACCGGTTTCAGCAGATACTCTGGTCCTGTGAACCATATACCTCCAACATCTAGTGATGGACTACTTCCCCATTTCGTCGCTAAGTCCGCCGGGATTAACTTCGTAGGTACCCACCTCCACTCGTTTGTTTCGGTTTCCGCCAGAATTTCACCAATCCTACAAGCGACGTACTGCTTATACTTTCGGGGATCCGCTTTAAGCCACGAAAGAACCGTAGACGAATCTGACCACATATACCGTTCCGTTACCGATACGGAATGAGATTCTAGAACGAACCGCATCAGTCAGGTGCCGAGTACGGCCGCCTGTAGTTCTAGACGAGGTATAGACAATGGCTTCAGTGGGGCAACTTTAGTTTTGGCTGCCACCAATGCACATCGCACCATCCCACTCGGGTCAACAATCTGGAAATAGGCTACCGCAGCGTATGCGGCCTCACTCGCGTCCACAAATACGTGTAACTGCAGTCGGTTGTAGTGTTGTCCCATGGCGTTAGCGAAATAGCACCGAGGTATTCTTAGGTCAGATACTTGCCGCACCAGCGAAGTCCATCTTCGCCAATGTTCCCAATGCTTCTCTTCCACTTCTTGATCCCATTCAAGTCCAGCTCGCCAGACATCCTGCAACAATATTTTCCCGTGGACTAGAAGAAATCCAAATAAGCCTAACGGATCGAAGAAGCTCATCAAACACCGTAGAACTTGCCTTTTTGTTGGTCGTAAGTCACTGTGGAGGATTTGGAGGATGTCATCTTTCATCTGCACGAAAAACTAAGCACGTCTTCTTTCGTAAGCCAGAGCATACCTAGCACTCGCTCGAACTTCTGACTCTTATCCAAGAATAGATGTTTCGGGTTAGATTCCAACTGTTCTCCTAAGTTCTGGATTATGTGGTAGCTGTTGGATTGCCAGTTCCTTAGAGAGAAACCTCCACTATGCTGTATCGCCTTGGCCATACTGGCGATCTCTGCCGCTTCTTCTTCCGACTGAAAACTTGCTAAATAGTCGTCGACGTAGGTGTTCTCGATTATTTCATTCGCAGCTTTGGGGAACTCTTCGGTGAATTCCGCGGCGTTCCGGTTCTTGACGTACTGTGCCGACGCTGGGGAACAAGTGGAGCCAAATGTTGCTACATCCATAACATAGATCTCAGCAGGCTTCGACGGATCTTCCCGCCACAAAAAACGTTGAGACTGGCGGTCGTCTTCTCGGATCCTTATCTGGTGGAACATCTCCCTAATGTCTGCTGATACTGCCACCGTATATTGACGAAACCTAGATAAAACTCCTGTTAGTGACGCCAACTGATCCGGACCCTTAAGCAGCATTGAGTTAAGAGACATTCCATTGACCATTGCTGCTGCATCCCAGATTAGACGCACCTTCTCTGGCTTCTTCGGATTAATCACTACTCCGAGTGGTAGGTACCAAACGCGCTTGAGATTGGCTGATTTAATTTCATCACTACTGATCCGATGGGCATAACCTTTCTGTTGGTATTCTTGTATCTGGCGATTCAAATTCTCCTTTAAAGCCGGATTCTTGCTCATTCGCCGCTCCAGGCACTCCATCCTTCGCAGGGCCATACCATAACTATCTGGAAGTTCGAATTCGTCATACTTCCACAGCAATCCAGTCTCGTATCTGTCGCCTACACGCAACGTTGTATCTTGCAATATTCGCTGAGCTCTTTTGTCTTCGGTAGAGATTAATTCGTCTGTTGGTTTAGTTCCGATGTCATCCAGAGTGAAATAATCTTTCACCAGCTCGTGAAGATCGCGGTTGCTCGTGCACTCACAGGCATGGACGTTAAGTGAGTGCCTCGACGAACTGCCGCTTCCTCCATACACACACCATCCCAAGCGGGTTTTAACGGCGACCGGTTCATTAACAAGCCCTTCTTTGACTTTCAACGGAACGGTAAGATGCAAATTGTTAACGCCTATCAGCAAACGTGGTACGACGTCTTCATAACCGTCAATCGGCAATCCTCTCAGATGTTTAAAGGCGTTTTCGAGATCATTGATACGTAGAGTCTGTCCTGGTAGTGCAAGCCTTTTTACCGTACGTACATCGTGTAGAGTCAATGCATTTTTTCCTCTGTACTTGACACCATCAACTGCAACTGTTTGGAATTCGCTTCCATCCGGGAGACGTTCCTGTCCACGTTAGACAGAGTGGAGCAATTCTGCCTCTAACTCCGAGATCCTCGGCGAGTTGTTCTTCGATGAGGGTAAGTTGCGACCCATCGTCTAGAAAAGCATATGTCTTCACTGTCTTCAGAGGTCCGTGAAGCGTTACAGGCAAGATGCGGAAAAGTACCGATTTGCCCACCGTACGATGCGTATGATTTCCAGCCGTTTCTACGTTGAAACCTAGTGCACGCGATGTTTGGTTACTGCGATGGGAATGTAGTAGATGGTGATGTCGGTATGTACATCCATCAATTCCACACTGGATAGCGCTGCGACAACTCCTTCGACCATGTGCATTGAGGCAACAGCGACAGAGCTCATGACTTTGTACAGTTTTCCAACGATCATCGATGGAAAGTTCCTTGAATGTGTCACAATCTCGAACATTGTGTCCATGGCTTTCGCAAACACAACATTTTTTGCCTTCCGCTCTCGGTACTCCGGTCCGCTTACGTGTGCATTGATTGATCCTCTAGTCTTCATCCTTGACCTATCAGTAGTGCCTGGCTTTCCGCATCCACCCGTGTATAGTGTCACTTTGCTAGCAGAGATCACTATTTCACTCATAAAATCACCGAATGTTTTCAAATTCACTTGAAGGTGACGTTTCATATAGTTCGCCCATTCCATCTTCACGTGCGCTGGAAGTTTCTCCACCAATTCCATCAGTAAGTACGGGTTCGAAAGGTGCGGCTGCTGGCCCGCTGCTTCCAGATGATCGCACAAACTCTGCACCGCCATTCCGAATTCGATGAGTGTCTCGAGCTTTTCAGACTTGGGGGCGGGTGTGGACCGCACCTTCTCCAGCAGCACGTTGATCAGCAATTCCGGTCGACCGTAGAGAAGTCGCAGAGTACTAATCACTTGTGACATTGATTCCGGAAGAAGAAGGCGGCACCTAACAGATTCATATGCCACTCCTTTTAAGCACCGTTGTAATCTCGCAAGATTCACGACGTTTGAGTAACCACACGCACCGGTTGTGTTCTCGAAAGCACTGATAAAAATCGGCCAATCCGCGGGGTCACCGGCAGAGGGGGTAAATCGCGTGGCATTACTTGTC
>JASCZW010011001.1:0-33811 GCA_034211315.2 Aedes japonicus | reverse complement strand
ATACAACCATCGACGATAGTTTTCCGAACATTCGAAATAGTTTTGGGAATGGCGCCAGTAATCTTACGCTGACTCTCTTCGATACGGGGCCGCTTGGTTGGCAGAGCCACCCACGCTAACTGCATCGGTGGATTTTGTTGAACTGCTGATTGACCCGCAGGGATCTGTTGGCTACCGATTTCAGCATCCGTTTGGATATCGGGCAATACGACCTTGCTTCCAGTTTCACCATCTATTTTAGGCTGCCCCATTGATGTTGACGGTTCTATGGCGGCCACGCCACCGATGGCACCTTCCACCTCTTGGTTTTCGGCGGCATTTTCGATCCAAGCACTTACTCGCTGCATGCTGGCCCGCTGACTCACCTGGCTGCGTTTGCTCGCATTTGAGTTCATCCTTTCCGCTAGTTGCTCCTCTAGCAGCCTGTATTTTTCTTGCATAGCCTTACGTTCTGCTTCGAACGCCCGTTTCTAAGCCTCCCATTCGCGCTGCTGGATTGCGCGTTCTTCTTCAAGCTGCTTCAGCTGAAGGGTGATACGGGCAGAGCTACCACCGGATGTTGGTATGCTCAAGGGTAAACAATTACGGCAGGTCCATGGTCGTTCCGCTATAGACTTTGTCACTCCTGCACAGTTTCATGTGCCACCAGCTGTCGCACTGGTCGCACTGGACGAAGTCGTCATACGATTCGGGGCGCGAGCAGTCAGCGCAGCCTCCCTCTCGTGTAGCATTTAGCGAAGTTGGGGACCTGTCCTTCATTGTGTCGCTCATCACGAAATTTCTTAAAGATTTTGTTCCAGGAACATAAGACCGAATTCTCCGAGCAGACCGCTAACTCCAGGAATGGGTGCGAGGTTTTGAGGACGTCCAACACTCGCGGTTCACACTGAACTAACTTCGGTTCCTGGAGCGTAAAAAAAGTCACGGTTTTTTTTTTAATTCCATGTCGGGTATTTTCGTCACTGCGACCAATTTTTAGATCTATTGTGACATATCCCCTTTTTGTTGTTGCTTTAGTTTTTTTCAGCATGACGCATCACTATTGATAGAAGTGATCCCCAAAGTCTGACCTAAAGCATTGTCCCAGGACGGTATAACGCTCCGTATAAAGTGTACTACCGTACTGGGGTTTGTTCTCCAAATCTCAAAGGGTTCTAGTAGCCCTTTGTTAAAGAACTTCAGCCTTTTATTGAAAATTGCCGGGCAGTGGCATAACAAGTGTTCCGAGTCTTCTCTTTCCATGTTACATAATCGACATGAATCATCTTGAAGTTTTCCTATCAGCTTCAAGTGATAACGGCTCGGACAGTGACCGGTTATAAGGCCTGTATATATTGTTAGATCTTTTTTGGTAAGATCTAGTAACTTGCGAGTCATTGAAATGTTTGGAGTAATGAACCGCTTTGATTGCCTAGCTTTGAAAGTGTTGTTCCAGTTTGTCTCCACTTTTAAGCATTCCCAGGCTTTCATCTCCATTCTAAGAGAAGAAGCAGATACACCACCAAAAGGGTTCAGGTCCTACAAACTGATGAGACGATCCGAGTCTTGCTAGTTCATCGGCTTTCTCGTTTCCATCAATTCCAGAATGACCAGGAACCCAGTACAAATTGACTTGATTACGACAAGACAATTTCTGAAGTGATTGAACACATTCCCAAACATGTTTGGACGTGCATATTGCTGACTTTAAAGCATTCAGAGCTGCTTGACTATCCGAAAAAATGCATATATTTGAATATCTATAGTTTCTGCGTAAGCGTATAGCAGAACATTCCAGAATTGCTTGAATTTCAGCTTGGAATACAGTTGGCCACTTTCCCATTGGGATTGAAAGGTTAATCCCTGGGCCAGTTACCCCAGCTCCCACTTGATTGTTCATTTTCGAACCGTCTGTATAGAAAACAATCGATCCTTGGCGGAGGTTTGGGCCACCTCTTGCCCACGAATCACGCCCAGGATCAATAACTTGATATGAACAATCAAAGTTGTATTTTTTCTCCATCCAATCTTCGTTGTTCATAACTAAAGGATTAAATTTTACAATTTTTAGAATGCTAAGATGTCCTATTAGATCACCTTCTAAAAGGTTCGCAAACCTTCTGATCCTTAGTGCGCTCTTTTCAGCTTCTAACTCTATGAATTGATGCAATGGCAACATAGAAAGTAATGCATCCAGTGCCTTCGTTGGTGTACTTCTCATTGCACCGCTAATTGAACAAGTTGCTAATCTTTGAAGTTTTTCTAACCTTCTTTGTGCAACAGTTTCTTTTGTTTTTGGCCACCAGACCAATGAAGCATAGGTAATCTTGGTTCTCACAATTGCCGAATAAATCCAATGGATCATTTTTGGCCTTAGTCCCCATTGCTTACCAAATGTTCTTTTGGCTATCCATAGAGCATTTGTCGATCTGTTGATTGTCTGCTCTAAATGAAAGTTCCAATTTAGTTTGCTGTCAAGAAATACTCCAAGGTATTTGACTGTATTTGAAAGTACCAAATGTGTGCCTTTCAACCTTAAGTTCTCAATACAGTATTTTCTCTTCTTTGTAAATGGCACAATAGTAGTTTTAGAAGGGTTTATGTTCAAGCCTTCCTTATCACACCACGAAGATACATAATTTAAAGCACTTTGCATTCTGTTTGCAATGATACAGTCGTATTTACCGCGTACTATTAAGACTATATCATCTGCGAAGCCAACTACTTCAAACCCTAGGGTTTCAGATTTTTAAGGAGATCATCAACTATTATAGACCACAATAAAGGTGATAATACGCCTCCTTGTGGACACCCTTTTACAGCTCTAATACTGATGGATGAGCTTCCGAGGTTTGCTGATATTTGTCTATTTGATAACATCTCGTTAATCCAATCGACAATACATTTGTCGAAACCAAGTTTCATCATTGCTTTAACCATTGAACTATGAGATGAATTATCAAATGCTCCTTCAATGTCTAGGAACGCAGCTAGTGAGATTTCCTTAGCTTGAAAAGATTTTTCTAGTTTAGTAACAACCGCATGCAACGCTGTTACCGATGATTTACCTTCCTGATAAGCAAATTGATGTTAACTCAGATGAGTTTTAAGTAAATATGTTGACTTTATGTATTCATCAATAATTTTTTACATTGTTTTAAGTATAATTGACGATGAGGGGCCTATAGGATTTAGGTGAACTTTTATCCTTTTTATTAGCCTTAGGAATAAACGTCACACGCACTTGTCGCCACGCTGTCGGAAGGTAGCTTAATGTTAAACTTGTCCGAAATAGTTTTGTTAGAATGGGTAATAGAGTTGACTTTCCCTTCTGCAGTAGTACAGGATAAATTCCATCCCTACCAGGTGATTTGAAGGGTTCAAAAGAGTCAATCGCCCCTTGCCGTGAAATAACCCCTTGCCTTGCACGCTGAATGCGGTATACTTCCTCGAAGCGGGATGTAGAGGGACTTGGAGGAAGGCTTCTGAAAGGTCTATCGTCGATAGATAGTTCGCTTTTGGAAGTTGGCTGAGTATGCGATGAGGGTGCGGTAAGGGGTAAGCATCCCGTACAGTTCGTTCGTTTATTTTGCGCGCATCTAAGCAAAGGCGAACTTTATTAGGTTTTATCACCGGGACACAGTTCAATGACCACGATGAATTACTGCGTTCAATGATTCCAATGTCTAGCAGTCTTTGCAATTCGACAGCCACGGAACCCTGCGTTTTTGGTGACATCACGTAGGGGAACTGGCGTACTGGTGGTTTATTCCGCCATACCTCCTGAATCTCGATTCGATGCTCAGCCAGCGGGGTTAGTGATAACTGTCCCAGTAGGGCTGGTATAAACAAGGATTTTATTCCTTCAATTTCTTGTTTCTCCTCGGCAGTAAGGATGCATGAGGATATTAGTTGACGGATTTCGTCTTCTCTAGAGTCCTCTATGAGAGCACATTCTCCGATAGTTGGTTGGATGTGGAATTTTGTCCAAAAATCCATTCCACAGATACAACGAATGGCTTAATTTGGCACCACTAGAGTGGGGACAATTTTAGTAGCCTCATTGAAAGTAAATGGTAAATAAAGTTGGCCAAGGATTTCCAATTGTTCTCCTCCCGCGGTACGCAATGTAATGGGATTGTTTAGGGAAGTTATTTTACGGCAGTTGAGGCTAGAATATATATCCTTATTGATCAGGGTAAGGTTACTACCACTATCCAGTAAAGCGCGAAGTTTCTGGCCATAAATAAAAATGGTTGTGTATGGGCAATTGTCATTAAGATACGGGTATGTAATCAGACACGATATTGGCTCCCTAAAGTACATATCTTTTGAAGCCTTTTCAAAAAAATTAGAAAAGTGAGCATAATGAGAATGGAACGCATTTAGGGGTTCAGCGAGGCGCGTTTTTCGCTCGCTGACATGGCGGTTTTTGTGCAGTATGGGCAATTGTTAAAGGGGTACCCTCGGAATCCACAATTTTCGCATAACACTACCCTAGGGAGACGACAATTTCTTATTGAATGGCCATAGTTGCCACAATTAAAACAGGTGTTGTCAGGAGGCGGTTGATACGAATCAATGAGGCTTTCAAGAGTCAATCGTGACTTCTGTTGAACCTGCTTCCGAGTTTGAGATTGTTGAGACCCCTTGTTGGAATTTTGAGGATTAGCTGGTGTTTGTGTCAGTGAATTTTGATAATTTCCGACGAACTTGTCTTTGGTTTAGTCTGACTCACTGCATTTACTGCTTTTTCGGCCCCAAAAACTTTATTATAGGCTGAAAAATTTAAAGCGTCGATCTTTTGACCGGCTGCTATTAATGTTGGTAGATCAGTGATGGGGAGGAATGTTAATTGCTTCCTGTAATCCATCCTGATATTTTGGAGTAAAATTTGAACCTTTTCATACTCAGGTATTTGTGCACACATAGTTCGAAATAATCGTTCCATTTCATAATAAACGTCGCTGACGTCGCTGGTAAATTTTCATTTTAATCAACGCGTCCATATCTGGGTGCATGAATGATCGCTTAAGTTCAAGCACCAGGTGTTGCCAATTCAGCAAACGACCGGTGGTGTGCATGGTCATATACCACTTTAGTGCTGGTCCTACAAAAAGGTGCACCGCTGATTCAAACAGCTCAACTTCGAACACATGCTCGGCCATTGAGAGGTTTTGAACGATTTCTAAGAATTCGTTCAGTTTGAGCCCTTGATCTGTTCCATCGTATTTGGTAATTTTCCATTGCGAAACAGGTAAAGTATGCCGTGACGGATTTGAAGGCTGTGGCATTGAATACGAATGGGGATAAGGCGAGCATGGTCGAAAATGGAGGCTGATATGAATATGCTGGATGCTGGTTAGGATATGGCGTAGTTGTTTGTTGCCCTGGATTTGATGAATTATGATTGAGCAAAGATGGTGACGAATACTGCAGGTTAGGTATGTAATTACTGGAAGAAGCTGATGTTATTTTAGGAATTGGTTGAGCCGGTATATGGTAAGGCACATTTTTGGTCATGTTCGACTGGAAAGTGTGGGGAGGAATGTTGAAACTAACCGAATGTTGATTTGTATTGAAATGTTCACTGAGATTAATGGTCGCATTTGCATCAACGGATTTTGGTAGTTGAGCCTTTCGGCCTGCTTAAATCTACCGCAGAAGCCTGTGCAGCAATCGAGAGTAAATTTTTTTTCAGTCAGCTCACTTTCAAGCTCTTTGATACGAGTTTGTAACGAAACAATCCAAGCCTTATCTTCAGCACTCAGGTTTTAAATCGGACTCGGATGCGGTACCGACTCTTGCAAAGCTGATTGTGGCTGATTATTCAAATCTCTGTCTACCCTCCTAACACTGCTTTGAGCTTCAGAAGTATCAAGTGGTTCTTGGTTGCTGTCGAATAAGTTGGTTAATGCTGGTTCTTTATCAACTTCTTGCTGGTTGTTTTCGATGTTTAAATTTTATGTGCAAAATTATCTTCGTAAAATCTCTGCAATATCGACAAGCAGAGATTTTAAAAATTCACTATCTTCTATGCTAGTCCCTTCCTGTTTCAATAATTGGTGCACCCTTTGACCATAATGCAAAAACCTGGTTTTACATTTTGGCTCTTATGGTGCGATCCTTTTGTTTCACCATATCACAAACCTCTAAAAAATTCGTTTCACATCTGCTCATTTCCTCCATCTTGTTTCCATCTATAATTGCATCGAAACATTTATTCTGCTCCCTTTCAGCTTTGAACAATTCTCGCAAGCTTCTTCGATTACGTGATAGCGTCGGGTCATCTGTTATGACAATAGCACGCATTGACACTTCACACAAAAGTTCCTCATTTTCCAAATGGTCCACCCTAAAGTCATGGTACCACCCTAGAATCATGTATCTAGCCTGCTTAAAACTTGGACGCTCTACGGCCATTGTAGATTGTTTTAATCAACAAAAGAGTGTAAAAAAAATAATTCAATTCAATAGCTATATAATAAATTCACACAATGCACTATGAAATAATTTAAATAATATTCAAGCAACAATGGGTTTTCCAAAATGGAGAATAAATATTACACAAAGAACGTTTTTATCATCATCCGAACGCATTTATTTCAGCTATAGCACTTTTAACGCATTTGTATTGCCTTTAAGTTTTACTAATTTTGAGCAAAAATTGGAAAAAAATTGAAATTTAATGAATTTCGATTACACCCGGAGCACTTTTCAAAAAAAAGTTCGAAACCAATTTAGAAACTTTTTTTTTTTCAATAATTCACGTTGGGCGCCATTTGTTAGACAATAGAAAAAAATCCAACTCTTTTCATTAATTAATTTAACACAAACACTAATAAGTTCAAATCAAAATTTAATTAAACAAAAAAAAATTCAAATAAAAATTCACTTTAACTACAAAACCTAATTCAAGAACTATTTACACTTCTGTCAAATTCACTTTAACTACAAAACCTAATTCAAGAACTATTTACACGTCTGTCCGGGTGGATCGATTTTCAACACAATTGCTTCGCTTTTGTAGAATATACGTCCGAGAGAAAAGAAGACAAGGAAAGAAAAGCACAATAGGGAATCTTTGCAAGGAATAACACTATTCACCAGATTTGGTTAATTTTAATAGATTTATTTTTCAATTTTGGGTGAATTTGGAGGTAAGTATAGGATTAGGACAGAATTTTATGGGAAAGTGGAGGGTTAGGGTAATAAATGGCACTACACGTCACCTGGTGGTGGTTACCGGGTGATGATCTTCGATGAGATGTCGACTCTTTGGTGGCGACCTCGGGATGACGGTGGTCGGTGCGGATGCGGTGGGTGCTGTTATCGATGCGTCGGCGGTGGGGCTGCGATATTTCACTTCGCTAGCAGGGCTTTACCACACCGGGTGAACTTGATGTTTTCGCACACTGGTTCGCGGCTCGGACACTCACAGCCAGTCTTCGTTCCTGGAGCGTAAAAAAGTCACGGTTAAAAACAACTGACGATTTGAACAAGTTAGACTTTGGTACCGAAAAGAGGATGAAACCTTCTCCAACATTCCCTTTTACTGCATCCCGTGACTCAGCAGAATTTCGGTTGATGGGCTTGACAGCTCATGGGATATCAGTGCAGCATACATGACATTTTCTGCGTATTGCGTTTGGTCGTGCGTATGGGAAAAGGATAGGTTTGGATAGGATGGTACATGGGGTATTCAAATAGGGTAGGATAAATTTATTATTTTAAATTCAAATTTTCAAATTAAATCTATTTTTATATATATTGTGTTATGTTATATTTCAGGCGTAATTCAGAATATTTATATACAAAAATTTAAACTAATTTACTAACGTATAATGAAATTCAAAGGAATATTTACAAACAAAATAATAAAGAAAAGGAATTAGAATATTAAGTTTTTACCTGAATTAGGCAAATATATTTACAAAATAAAAATTAAGAAAATAGAAAAAATAAAATTAAAAAAAGAAAACAAAGTGAAGCAAATATGATTGTTACCTATTGAACAGGTAACAAACTATGCTACTTCATATATTTTCAAAAAAAAAATCTTATAAGCAAAACTTGCAACACTGCTAAATTTTAATGGGTAAGCTCTCTCTTACTCTTTTCCCGTTCTCTTAAAAAAATCGATTCATATTCACACACAGGCAGGACAAGCCTTATTTCTACAGCAACACAACCAAGCATTATTTCATACAGTCCGTTTTGAGCGGTTCTTCGTTCACCATTCATTGCTCCACAAAACTATATTATTAGCATTCATAACGTCCTAACGTGACGCAGGTATGCTGTGGAGAAACAAAAAAGAACTGAAGAGCAAAGAGAGTAGTGAGACTCTCACAGTGAGAGGCTAGTAAAAATATTAATTCCAGAGACGTTTGTTTTTTTTTGTGTTAGTGGATCTCTCAATGAACTACCGACGGTTTTTGTATGCGTGAGGCTTTGTATCGATGCTGTCCTCCATTCAGTTTTGGTATGTTGCACAATTGTCAAGTTTAGCAATGGGCATTTTACACACAAAAATCGATTCTGCTGTATCGATTCCCAAAATCGAAAAAAATCGATTTGAGAACGAATCGACTCCGGAAGAATCGATTCGGGAAAAATCGATTTGTAATTTATGCAATCACAATTTATAAATTGTCACAGCAAATTTCAGGTAATTTGTTACATTTCCAGAGAGCAAATTCCATGTTTGATCTTTTGTTTTATTGTTCTGCAGAAAACAGTTTCGTGTGAATAAATTGTCATCAGAGAGACCGTAGGGGCTTATCCAGCGTACTCATGAATGTCAGGCGTGCCATGTACTAAGGTTTTAGCTTATACCTCTTATGACTTTTCTCAACCATTCTTTTTAAACGCAGACAAAATATCGTAAATAAAACCGGAACGACAGTGACAGGCAGAGCTCGAAAAAATTGACACCCGTCGTGAACGATGAGTAAAAAAAAAATTCAGTAGGTATAATTTTCGCTCTCTTCATTTCGTTCTTTCAGTCACGCAATATATTCGTGTTTACTTATTTTGCCATGCTCAGTCATTCCGTTGTCCTTTTGTTCCAAACAACTCATTCACACCACAGCAAAGCACATGGCTATTCAAGCTCTCAAGAGATTTTGGTTGCTTGACTGAATATTCTGGTAACCAGTCATTCATTTTCCGTCCGCGAGTGATTTTTTTTTGCCACAGGATTTCAAGTATTCCCGAACATGGCTGAAGGCAAAGGAAGCCAAAAGACCAAATGGCCGAAATCGCTACAAAGTTTATGGGGCATTTGTTCAAGAAAAGGCATTGATCGCAGGATCGTATCGAGAAGTTTTGGTTTTTTCCACTTCATTGATTCTCCAAATGAATGACTGTTTTTTCGTCTTCACGGTAGAACGTTGAAATTGAATGAGTTGCTTGCACTTACGTACATTCACTGCTTTCTCGAACGAATGAATGATCGAAGTAAAGCAACACAAAACAAGTTGACTCATCTTGCACAAGAGATTCATGAAGGCAAATTTGTGTTTACTTCATGTTCGCTAGGATCAGTGCGTGATGACTAATATTTTGACTCAGTTAGGGTGCAATTTGAGAATTGAATATGATATCTTTAAGCTCTGGTGACAGGTAAAAACTACACCGAACGGGCGGGGCACAACACGATAACAGCTTATCAGATAACACTGCGAGATGGTTGCTGTGCAAAGCGAAAGAGCGGGAGGGAGGTGAAGAAATGTCATAGTTCAAGGTGTACCTAGTGCTAGGTGAGGGCAATTCTTAATATTGATCAATGTCGTTCAGAATAGGTCTGGCAGCTTGTAATAACATGTTAACATGTTGCAATCATTTATTGAGTCACTGATTACCTATTTCGTGAAAAATAATACTAAATGCTAATATAAGATTACCAAAAATATGGTATTCATTTTACCGATACCTTAGGTTTTTGGTAGCAAAACCTAAAGTACCGGTAAAATTTACCGAAAGAAACATTTAATTTTACCTATTATTGTAGTAAAGTGGATATGCAAATTTTATCGTTAGATTTTGTTTAAATTTGGTTTATAATGCTCTCTTTGAATTGCAAGCACTTTCAGTCAAACCGTAAAAAATAGTAATTTTTAACGTCTTTTCCTGCTTTTCAACAATACCGCACTTTTGTGCGGTTTTCGGTATTTTTTACCGACTTTTCCGTATTTTTATCTTAGCGTGTAGAGTTTGAAAGTCGATTCTCCCACTAAAAAATCGATTCAGTCAAAAATCGACAAGTATAGGATCGATTCAAAATATCGATTAATCGAGCCCATAAAATCGATCCAGTAAAAAACGGATCGAAATCGCCCATTGCTAGCCAAGTTACTTGTTGCCGATGAAGTTGACACTATGATTTACGGGTGGTTTTTCAGTTTTGCTTCTCTGAATCGTGACAAGTGAATTCCATAAACATGGACATTAGAACTTTCTTTACGGCAAAAAAGGCATCGGAAACAGGTGAGTTTAATTTTAGCTGATGGTGGCTGTTTAATTTACCGCTTTGGTGCGTCTTAGATAAAACCGACAACGATGCAGCATCGATCACAGCGGCAGCAGAAGATAAACCTGCAGAAAGTCCCTTAAAAAAGTTTCGGTATTCGGAAAGTGGTGGTATCACCGAACCGTCGACATCGGGTGGAATGGTTAGTGATGATTTTGGATTTTTCGTGGGAAAACAGGTAAATATTTTATTTGCATTACCTTTTTTGTCCAACTAAAACATACTGCTTTTTAATTTAAATTGCAGATCAGTGATTCGCAAAAAATTCAAATTACTAACCAATCCCTGAAACCGGACATAGCTTTCAAATTCCTCCATCAGGTCCTCGAAATTTTAAATTCAATCTCCGATGGCTTGAGACTGAACTGACTTGCGTACTCTTCCTCTCAAGATGGGGCGTACTGCAAATTTTGCGCTCTCTTTGCAACATCAATCGGTCAGCAAGGTACTCAAGGTGGAAAACTTGTTAAACAAGCTTATACAGGGTGGCCACAGACTCGGGAAAATCGGGAAATGCGGGAAAAATGCGGGAATCCAAAATCATCAGGGAAATATGCGGGAAAACGGCGGGAATTTCAAAAGTCTGTCAGGAATTTTTGTCATATGAAAGGAACCATACTCACACCTTTTTCAAATGATTTGAGTAGCGTTTTTGTCATTTACTCGGTCCACCGATCTCATTGTTCAGCCTGTTCAAAACGTACCGCTTAGAGCATGTTCAGCGGTGGTCTATTTTAACATCTTTATAGTTGATTTGCATCAGCAAACTTAAAAAACTAGAAGGGACAGCCCAATGGGGTTGTACGCAAAGTTGACGTAGGACTACGTAGTGACATTGCAATGTAAGTGCTGTTTTAATGGGTGGTTGGATCGGCATAGATAAGTAAGTTTATTATAAAATTCTACAATTTGCTCTTTAGAAATCATTTGGCAGGGTTCAAATGTTGGTGTGATGAAAGGGCAACGGCTGTGCTGGCAGTGGTGATTATGTTGATATGATTGACCAGCTGGAGACCATTATCCTTATTGCGTTATAGATTGTTGAAAGTCTGTATGGGAATTCAAAGTCAATTATTAATGATATTTGTTTTTTGACCGTGGCAAAAATCTCCAGCTGATTGAAGCTGTGTTTCAATTATTCGCTATTTTTCAAATTTTCATTTGACTGCTACCTAGCAAAATAGCGTAGATGCTGTCTGGAACGTTAGGCCAGCATTAGAAAGTATGTTAGAAAATTCTATTGTTCACTCTTTAGAAAGCATTTGGTGGCCCTGAAAAGGGCCGTTTGGTTTAAATGATGATACGTCCACGGTTGTATTTGCTATGCTGGTTGAGAGGGCCACTATCCTTTTGGCGTAAAAGATGATTGAAGATCTGTTAGGGAAAATAACTTCAATAATTAATGATAGTTTTGCTCATTGCTATAACGATAATGGTTGTCATTACTAGATGTTTAATAGTTGAATATCAAGGTCATTGGACGATTATTCAAGAAATATGCAATATATCTCTTGCATTGCAAACTGACAGTGCTTATTGATGTGTTCTGTAACAAAATGGAATAAAATGAAATTATTGAGTATTTTGCAACCTTTTGCTATTAGTTATATTCACCTAGACATCATTTATTCACTGACTTGAGTTTTGACAGAAACTTTACTTTGTTTAAAAATTTGCTCCAATTGGTTTTAATTTTATTATTATTTTACCAATTTGATGTACCAACTCAGTACTTATCAGCTAATTGTATATGCTTGAGCACATTTTACAAAAAAATGTTTGAGAATTGTTTAAAATTCAAATCAAAATACAATCCATTTCAGAATAGTAGGGGAAAGTGCTTTTATGTGGGTCTATGGATCTAGAATTCGGCCTATCGTTAAAAATCGCATGTCTTTAATTTTTCATCATATTGATGTGAGTGATAAGATACTACTGTATATTTTTTTTAAATTTTTAAATTTTTATTTTCAGGGTAAAAAATATAGTGAATTAATATTTACTTCCAATTTAAAGCATAGGCCGAATCCTAGATCCAGAGACCCACATTAGAGCACCTTTCCCTAGTAGTTATATGTATTGCTTTGAGTGTAAGGATGGTTCAAGCACAGACAAATAGACAAAGTTGACCAATTCTTACTTGAACACTTTCATCATTTGTGAAGCACACTGTAATGGGCAATACTTTGAACAAATCGCGGTAATGTATTAATGTCTAACAAAATGGAAATTAACATGCGCGGAACAGGCGACTTACTATCAACATATTCAACTTGTAGTGTTTGATGAACAAATTTCGAGACTAGAAAATGAGAAGAAAGATTAGTCATTTCCATTTAAGTCCATAATTTTTTCCAATATTTCGTGACGGTCGCAATTTGTAAAATTTCTATTTAGTATGCTGTTCTTGCCATAAGCTTGCGTTTCGGAATAATATTGAGACCGTTTTAATTTCCGAGTTGTGTTTAAAATTGTACACAAGATTTTAAGTATGCGACGAAGGAAAGCTGAAACTATTTCGGTCACCGCTGGCTGCCAATTGACAAAAATGTCGATACCGTTAGATAAATTCCAATCAAACAAACTCTTTAGCTGGGAAAATCATATTGGTTGTTCTAAAAAGGACGGATTTTCAATGATCTACTAATCACTGGTAACTGGTCATGCTAATGTTGCTAGTTAATGCATTTTCTGCACACATTAGCGATGATGATGGTGGCTGGCTTATACCGTTCATACCACCAAATGTAGCGCCTTACCGAATGATGTCTACCAACTAGATCAAACACAAGCACCTCGTGGTTGCGCCTACCTTCTGGCTACAAATTAACCACTCCCAAGTAACAATTTTAGTTTTGTTCCAGCCGTATAGCACTCCTCCCGGCTTTGTTGATAAAACTACATACAAAACTGTTTTGTCTACCAATACCTCCTCTATGCTTCTTTAGAGCCGAAATTTGTACAAAGTGGCCCAGTCTATAGACGATTGTAAAAATAAGTTAATAAAACCTTTATAAGACCATAAAGATTTTGAAAATGTTCTAGTGAAAGAAGTTATGACCACTTGAGAACCTTCATAAAAGCTATTGGCTGCCATACAAGGTTTCATTCCAGTATATGTAACTTATACAGTTCAATATTCAATATTCTTTCAAGAATGTGTAAAATCAATTCTAGAATATGTAATATCATTGTCATTTAATCAATGTTAAACGATAATTTTCGTGCAGGAATTAAATAAGCCTTTAATAATTTCTCTAAATGTTTAAAAATCGCCTCATGCTATTATTTAAAACAGCTTAAATATTTATTTGTCATGACATTGTGAAAACTGTCATGAATATGACGCTCTATCTGAAAACCTGCTATTTTCTTGACGAAAGTAATTGAAGATTTCCTACCTCGAGTTGAAGGGCCTTCTCCAGCGTCCCAACTAGTAGATGGAGACGCATTACCTTCGGCCGATTTCTTGTTCGCCCGATAACAACGAGCTCGCTCGGCAGCGGTTTTTGGCTGCTTCGGCGGACGTTCTGACTGCTGCTCCTTCGTGCGCTTGAGCGATGCACGCATATACTTGTTAGCCATATGCTGCGACATCTCACTTTCACTTTACAACACTTTCTCAACAATATTTTAAATCCTTTTGAAAGGTAGGGACTCTATCCAACGCACTAAAACGAACTAAAACACTTTTAAGTACTGATTGGAATTTGAAGGAACATTACCAACATTAAACTACTTGTTATAAGAGGATTATGTCTGTAATAGGGAAATCATAACATGGGAGTAACCAGCGGGCTGCGTTACATCATTTAATACTAACCGACTGCATAACAAGCCGCTTTCTGAGAGCATGAGCATGATTGACTACCCGAGGTTGCTACTGCGTTATTGCCAGATCAGCTGTTATTACATAAAGAACCAACAGATGATGCTTGGGACTAGCATATATCCTCAATGTGTAAAAACTGGTGGTCTTAAACTAAGGCACATACAGGCGCCGGCCTCGCCCGAATGCAGGTCAAATAAGGAATGGGAAGGAATATGTTGACGTGATACCCGCTTTGTTGGAAGCCGAGAACACCTCTGCACTTCCACGAGAAATCACTGGGATGTTGGATAAAATGGTTGGGTTTGCAGCCGGATCCGTTTTGGTAAACGGTGTGCTGAATTCAACTGGCGTCGGCAGTGAATAAGATATTTAGCTATGTTCCTGATTTATTCTCTGAACAGAGATGCAACATTAAAGCTATTCAAATTTTGCGTACTGATTCAAACCAACAGTAGGGATGCTGTTGGGGCCACTCACAAGTGTGAATGGTTTATTCAGCAGAATACAAAGCATGTTTAAACATCGAGTTTGACAACCGATTTAAACCAACAGTAGGGATGCTGTTGGGGCCACTCACAAGTGTGGGTGGTTTATTTCAGCAGAATACAAAGCATAAGTTAAAACACCGAGTTTGACGAACCGATTTAAACCAACAGTAGGGATGCTGTTGAGGTCACTCACGAGTGTGGGTGGTTTATTTCAGCAGAATACAAAGTATAAGTTAAGACACCGAGTTTGAGAACCGATTTAAACCAACAGTAGGGATGCTGTTGGGGCCACTCACAAGTGTGAATGGTTTATTCAGCAGAATACAAAGCATGTTTAAACATCGAGTTTGAGGACCGATTTAAACCAACAGTAGGGATGCTATTGGGGCCACTCACAAGTGTGGGTGGTTTATTTCAGCAGAATACAATTGCAAGTTAAAACACCGAGTTTGAGAACCGATTTAAACCAACAGTAGGGATGCTGTTGAGGCTACTCACAAGTGTGGGTGGTTTATTTCCAGCAGAATACGAAAGTAAGATTAAACACCGAGTTTGACGACCGATTTAAACCAACAGTAGGGATGCTGTTGGGGCCACCCAAAAGTGTGGGTGGTTTATTTCGGTCGAATACAAAAATACGTCAAGACACCGAATTTTAGAACCGATTTAAACCAACAGTAGGGATGTTGTTGGGCCACTCTACAAGTGTGAATGGTTTATTCAGCAGAATACAAAGCATGTTAAAACATCGAGTTTGAGGACCGATTTAAAAGAACAGTAGGGATGCTGTTGGGGCCTGTCACAAGTGTCAATGGTTTATTTCAGCAGAATACAAAACATGTTTAAACACCGAGTTTGAGGACCGATTTAAACCAACAGTAGGGATGCTGTTGGGGCTACTCACAAGTGTGAATGGTTTATTCAGCAGAATACAAAGCATGTTTAAACATCGAGTTTGAGGACCGATTTAAACCATACAGTAGGGATGCTGTTGAGGCCACTCACAAGTGTGGGTGGTTTATTTCAGCAGAATACAATTGCAAGTTAAAACACTGAGTTTGACAACCGATTTAAACCAACAGTAGGGATGCTGTTGGGGCCACTCACGAGTGTGAATGGTTTATTCAGCAGAATACAAAGCATGTTTAAACACCGAGTTTGAGGACCGATTTAAACCAACAGTAGGGATGCTGTTGGGGCCACTCACAAGTGTGAGTGGTTTATTTCAGCAGAATACAAAGCATGTTAAAAATATCGAGTTTGAGGACCGATTTAAACCAACAGTAGGATGCTGTTGGGGCCACTCACAAGTGTGGGTGGTTTATTCTCAGCAGAATACAAAAATATGTTAAAACACCGAGTTTGAGAACCGATTTAAACCAACAGTAGGGATGCTGTTGGGGCCACTCCATAAGTGTGAATGGTTTATTCAGCAGAATACAAAGCATGTTTAAACATCGAGTTTGAGGACCGATTTAAACCAACAGTAGGGATGTTGTTGGGGCCACTCACAAGTGTGAATGGTTTATTCAGCAGAATACACAAGCATGTTAAAACACCGAGTTTACAAATCCAACAGTAGGGATGTTAGGCCACTCACAAGTGTGAATGGTTTATTCAGCAGAATACAAAGCATGTTTAAACATCGAGTTTGACGAACCGATTTAAACCAACAGTAGGGATGCTGTTGGGGCCACTCATAAGTGTGGGTAGTTTATTTCAGCAGAATACAAAAATGTCACCGATTTAAACCGTAACAGTAGGGATGCTAGTGAGGCCACTCACTTAAGTATGAGTGGTTTATTCAACGGAATACAAAAACATGTTAAAACATCGAGTTTGAGGACCGATTTAAACCAACAGTTGGGATGCTGTTGGGGCCACTCACAGAGTAGTGAATGGTTTATTCAGCAGAATACAGACATGTGCAGTTAAATACACCGAGATTTGACAACCGATTTAAACCAACAGTAGGGATGCTGTTGGAGCCACTCAAGAGCGTAGATGGTTTAGTTCAGCAGAATACAGAGCAATATTTAAACATCGAGTTTGAAGACCGATTTAAACCGACAGTAGGGATGCTGTTGAGGCCACTCACAAGTGTGGGCGGTTTATTTCAGCAGAATACAAGCATAGTTAAGATCATCGAGTTTGATAGACCGATTTAAACCAACAGTAGGATGCTGTTGGGGCCACTCATAAGTGTGGGTGGTTTGTTTCAGCAGAATACAAAGTATGTTAAAACACCGAGTTTGAGAACCGATTTAAACCAACAGTAGGGATGCTGTTGGGGCCACTCACAAGTGTGAATGGTTTATTCAGCAGAATACACGAGTATATTAAACACCGAGTTTGACGACCGATTTAAACCAAGTGAGATGCTGTTGGGGCCACTCACAAGCGTGGTGGTTTATGTCGGTCAGCATACAAACTCGATGTATTAAAATATGCGGTTTGGAATGATTCTAAGCTAGCAATAAACGCAGTTGCGACCACTCACGAGTGGCCCGGTTTATTCACAGCATACCACTACTGTGATGGCTTGTAGATCGGTGTCCAGTCAAACTCGGTGTTTAAATATGCTTTGTATTCTGCTGAATAAACCATTCACACTCGTGAGTGGCCCCAACAGCATCCCTACTGTTGGTTTAAATCGGTTGTCAAACTCGGTGTTTTAACATGCTTGTGTATTCTGCTGAATAAACCATTCACACTTGTGAGTGGCCCCAACAGCATCCCTACTGTCGGTTTAAATCGGTTCTCAAACTCGGTGTTTTAACCTACTTTTGTATTCTGCTGAAACAAACCACCCACACTTGTGAGTGGCCCCAACAGCATCCCTACTGTTGGTTTAAATCGGTTGTCAAACTCGGTGTTTTAACTTGCAATTGTATTCTGCGGAAATAAACCACCCACACTTGTGAGTGGTCTCAACAGCATCCCTACTGTTGGTTTAAATCGGTCCTCAAACTCGATGTTTAAATATGCTTTGTATTCTGCTGAATAAACCATTCACACTCGTGAGTGGCTCCAACAGCATCCCTACTGTTGGTTTAAATCGGTTGTCAAACTCGGTGTTTTAACTTGCAATTTTATTCTGCTGAATAAACCATTCACACTTGTGAGTGGCCCCAACAGCATCCCAACTGTTGGTTTAAATCGGTCCTCAAACTCGATGTTTAAACATGCTTTGTATTCTGCTGAATAAACCATTCATACTAGTGAGTGGCCTCAACAGCATCCCTACTGTTGGTTTAAATCGGTATTTTGTATTCTGCTGAAATAAACTACCCACACTTGTGAGTGGCCCCAACAGCATCCCTACTGTTGGTTTAAATCGGTTGTCAAACTCGATGTTTAAACATGCTTTGTATTCTGCTGAATAAACCATTCACACTTGTGAGTGGCCCCAACAGCATCCCTACTGTTGGTTTAAATCGGTTGTCAAACTCGGTGTTTTAACATGCTTGTGTATTCTGCTGAATAAACCATTCACATTTGTGAGTAGCCCCAACAGCAACCCTACTGTTGGTTTATATCGGTCCTCAAACTCGATGTTTAAACATGCTTTGTATTCTGCTGAATAAACCATTCACACTTGTGAGTGGCCCCAACAGCATCCCTACTGTTGGTTTAAATCGGCTCTCAAACTCGGTGTTTTAACATATTTTTGTATTCTGCTGAAATAAACCACCCACACTTGTGAGTGGCCCCAAGGCATCCCTACTGTTGGTTTAAATCGGTCCTCAAACTCGATATTTTAACATGCTTTGTATTCTGCTGAATAAACCATTCACACTTGTGAGTGGCCCCAACAGCATCCCTACTGTTGGTTTAAATCGGTCCTCAAACTCGATGTTTAAACATGCTTTGTATTCTGCTGAATAAACCATTCACACTTATGAGTGGCCCCAACAGCATCCCTACTGTTGGTTTAAATCGGTTCTCAAACTCGGTGTTTTAACTTATTTTTGTATTCTGCTGAAATAAACCACCTACACCTGTGAGTGGCCCCAACAGCATCCCTACTGTAGGTTTAAATCGGTCCTCAAACTCGATGTTTAAACATGCTTTGTATTCTGCTGAATAAACCATTTACACTTATGAGTGGCCCCAACAGCATCCCTACTGTTGGTTTAAATCGGCTCTCAAACTCGGTGTTTTAACTTTTTTTTGTATTCTGCGGAAATAAACCACCCACACTTGTGAGTGGCCCCAACAGCATCCCTACTGTTGGTTTAAATCGGTCCTCAAACTCGATGTTTTAACATGCTTTGTATTCTGCTGAATAAACCATTCACACTTGTGAGTGGCCCCAACAGCATCCCTACTGTTGGTTTAAATCGGTTCACAAATTCGGTGTTTTAACTTATTTTTTGTATTCTGCTGAAATTAACCACCCACACTTGTGAGTGGTCTCAACAGCATCCCTACTGTTGGTTTAAATCGGTTGTCCAACTCGGTGTTTTATCTTATTTTCGTATTCTGCTGAAATAAACCACCCACACTTGTGAGTAGCCCCAACAGCATCCCTACTGTTGGTTTAAATCGGTTCTCAAACTCGGTGTTTTAACTTGCAATTGTATTCTGCTGAAATAAACCACCCACACTTGTGAGTGGCCTCAACAGCATCCCTACTGTTGGTTTAAATCGGTCCTCAAACTCGATGTTTTATTATGCTTTGTTTTCTGCTGAATAAACCATTCACACTTGTGAGTGGCCCCAACAGCATCCCTACTGTTGGTTTAAATCGGTTCACAAACTTGGTGTCTTAACTTATTTTTTGTATTCTGCTGAAATAAACCACCCACACTTGTGAGTGATCTCAACAGCATCCCTACTTTTGATTTAAATCGGTTGTCCAACTCGGTGTTTTAACTTATTTTTGTATCCTGCTGAAATAAACCACCCACACTTGTGAGTGGCCCCAACAGCATCCCTACTGTTGGTTTAAATCGGTTGTCAAACTCGATGTTTAAACATGCTTTGTATTCTGCTGAATAAACCATTCACACTTGTGAGTGGCCCCAACAGCATCATTACTGTTGGTTTGAATCGGTGCCAAAATTTGAATAGCTTTAATGTGCATCTCTGTTCAGAGAATAAATCGGGAACATAGCTAAATATCTTATTCACTGCCGACGCCAGTTGAATTCAGCACACCGTTTACCAAAACGGATCCGGCTGCAAACCCAACCATTTTATCCAACATCCCAGTGATTTCTCGTGGAAGTGCAGAGGTGTTCTCGGCTTCCAACAAAGCGGGTATCACGTCAACATATTCCTTCCCATTCCTTATTTGACCTGCATTCGGGCGAGGCCGGCGCCGGTATTGCCTTAGTTTAAGACCACCAGTTTTTACACATTGAGGATGTATGCTAGTCCCAAGCATCATCTTTTGGTTCTTTGTGTAATAACAGCTGATCTGGCAATAACGGAGTAGCAACCTCGGGCGGTCAATCATGCTCATGCTCTCAGAAAGCGGCTTGTTATGCAGTCGGTTAGTATTAAATGATGTAACGCAGCCCGCTGGTTACTCCCATGTTATGATTTCCCTATTACAGACATAATCCTCTTATAACAAGTAGTTTAATGTTGGTAATGTTCTTCAAATTCCAATCAGTACTTAAAAGTGTTTTAGTTCGTTTTAGTGCGTTGGATAGAGTCCCTACCTTTCAATAGGATTTCAAATATTGTTGAGAAAGTGTTGTAAAGTGAAAGTGAGATGTCGCAGCATATGGCTAACAAGTATATGCGTGCATCGCTCAAGCGTTCTAAGGAGCAGCAGTCAGAACGTCCGCCGAAGCAGCCAAAAACCGCTGCCGAGCGAGCTCGTTGTTATCGGGCGAACAAGAAATCGGCCGAAGGTAATGCGTCTCCATCTACTAGTTGGGACGCTGGAGAAGGCCCTTCAACTCGAGGTAGGAAATCTTAAATTACTTTCGTCAAGAAAATAGCAGGTTTTCAGATAGAGCGTCATATTCATGACAGTTTTCACAATGTCATGACAAATAAATATTTAAGCTGTTTTAAATAATAGCATGAGACGATTTTTAAACATTTAGAGAAATTATTAAAGGCTTATTTAATTCCTGCACGAAAATTATCGTTTAACATTGATTAAATGACAATGATATTACATATTCTAGAATTGATTTTACACATTCTTGAAAGAATATTGAATATTGAACTGTATAAGTTACATATACTGGAATGAAACCTTGTATGGCAGCCAATAGCTTTTATGAAGGTTCTCAAGTTATCATAACTTCTTTCACTAGAACATTTTCAAAATCTTTATGGTCTTATAAAGGTTTTATTAACTTATTTTTACAATCGTCTATAGACTGGGCCACTTTGTACAAATTTCGGCTCTAAAGAAGCATAGAGGAGGTATTGGTAGACAAAACAGTTTTGTATGTAGTTTTATCAACAAAGCCGGGAGGAGTGCTATACGGCTGGAACAAAACTAAAATTGTTACTTGGGAGTGGTTAATTTGTAGCCAGAAGGTAGGCGCAACCACGAGGTGCTTGTGTTTGATCTAGTTGGTAGACATCATTCGGTAAGGCGCTACATTTGGTGGTATGAACGGTATAAGCCAGCCACCATCATCATCGCTAATGTGTGCAGAAAATGCATTAACTAGCAACATTAGCATGACCAGTTACCAGTGATTAGTAGATCATTGAAAATCCGTCCTTTTTAGAACAACCAATATGATTTTCCCAGCTAAAGAGTTTGTTTGATTGGAATTTATCTAACGGTATCGACATTTTTGTCAATTGGCAGCCAGCGGTGACCGAAATAGTTTCAGCTTTCTCTTCGTCGCATACTTAAAATCTTGTGTACAATTTTAAACACAACTCGGAAATTAAAACGGTCTCAATATTATTCCGAAACGCAAGCTTATGGCAAGAACAGCATACTAAATAGAAATTTTACAAATTGCGACCGTCACGAAATATTGGAAAAAATTATGGACTTAAATGGAAATGACTAATCTTTCTTCTCATTTTCTAGTCTCGAAATTTGTTCATCAAACACTACAAGTTGAATATGTTGATAGTAAGTCGCCTGTTCCGCGCATGTTAATTTCCATTTTGTTAGACATTAATACATTACCGCGATTTGTTCAAAGTATTGCCCATTACAGTTTGCTTCACAAATGATGAAAGTGTTCAAGTAAGAATTGATCAACTTTGTCTGTTTGTCTGTGCTTGAACCATCCTTACACTCAAAGCAATACATATAACTACTAGGGAAAGGTGCTCTAATGTGGGTCTCCGGATCTAGGATTCGGCCTATGCTTTAAATTGGAAGTAAATATTAATTCACTATATTTTTTACCCTGAAAATAAAAATTTAAAAATTAAAAAAAAATATACAGTAGTATCTTATCACTCACATCAATATGATGAAAAATTAAAGACATGCGATTTTTAACGAAAGGCCGAATTCTAGATCCATAGACCCACATAAAAGCACTTTCCCCTACTATTCTGAAATGGATTGTATTTTGATTTGAATTTTAAACAATTCTAAAATGTTTTTTTGTAAAATGTGCTCAAGCATATACAATTAGCTGATAAGTACTGAGTTGGTACATCAAATTGGTAAAATATTAATAAAATTAAAACCAATTGGGGCAAATTTTTAAACAAAGTAAAGTTTCTGTCAAAACTCAAGTCAGTGAATAAATGATGTCTAGGTGAATATAACTAATAGCAAAAGGTTGCAAAATACTCAATAATTTCATTTTATTCCATTTTGTTACAGAACACATCAATAAGCACTGTCAGTTTGCAATGCAAGAGATATATTGCATATTTCTTGAATAATCGTCCAATGACCTTGATATTCAACTATTAAACATCTAGTAATGACAATTATTATCATTATAGCAATGAGCAAAACTATCATTAATGATTGAAGTTATTTTCCCTAACAGATCTTCAATCATCTTTTACGCCAAAAGGATAGTGGCCCTCTCAACCAGCATAGCAAATACAACCGTGGACGTATCATCATTTAAACCAAACGGCCCTTTTCAGGGCCACCAAAGGCTTTCTAAAGAGTGAACAATAGAATTTTCTAACATACTTTCTAATGCTGGCCTAACGTTCCAGACAGCATCTACGCTAGGGTAGCAGTCAAATGAAAATTTGAAAAATAGCGAATAATTGAAACACAGCTTCAATCAGCTGGAGATTTTTGCTACGGTCAAAAAACAAATATCATTAATAATTGACTTTGAATTCCCATACAGACTTTCAACAATCTATACCGCAATAAGGATAATGGTCTCCAGCTGGTCAATCATATCAACATAATCACCACTGCCAGCACAGCCGTTGCCCTTTCATCACACCAACATTTGAACCCTGCCAAATGATTTCTGAAGAGCAAATTGTAGAATTTTCTAATAAACTTACTTATCTATGCCGATCCAACCACCCATTAAAACAGCACTTACATTGCAATGTCACTACGTAGTCCTACGTCAACTTTGCGTACAACCCCATTGGGCTGTCCCTTCTAGTTTTTTAAGTTTGCTGATGCAAATCAACTATAAAGATGTTAAAATAGACCACCGCTGAACATGCTCTAAGCGGTACGTTTTGAACAGGCTGAACAATGAGATCGGTGGACCGAGTAAATGACAAAAACGCTACTCAAATCATTTGAAAAAGGTGTGAGTATGGTTCCTTTCATATGACAAAAATTCCTGATGACTTTTGAAATTCCCGCCGTTTTCCCGCATATTTCCCGATGATTTTGGATTCCCGCATTTTTCCCGCATTTCCCGATTTTCCCGAGTCTGTGGCCACCCTGTATAAGCTTGTTTAACAAGTTTTCCACCTTGAGTACCTTGCTGACCGATTGATGTTGCAAAGAGAGCGCAAAATTTGCAGTACGCCCCATCTTGAGAGGAAGAGTACGCAAGTCAGTTCCAGTCTCCAAGCCATCGGAGATTGAATTTAAAATTTCGAGGACCTGATGGAGGGAATTTGAAAGCTATGTCCGGTTTCCAGGGATTGGTTAGTAATTTGAATTTTTGCGAATCACTGATCTGCAATTTAAATTAAAAAGCAGTATGTTTTAGTTGGACAAAAAAGGTAATGCAAATAAAATATTTACCTGTTTTCCCACGAAAAATCCAAAATCATCACTAACCATTCCACCCGATGTCGACGGTTCGGTGATACCACCACTTTCCGAATACCGAAACTTTTTTAAGGGACTTTCTGCAGGTTTATCTTCTGCTGCCGCTGTGATCGATGCTGCATCGTTGTCGGTTTTATCTAAGACGCACCAAAGCGGTAAATTAAACAGCCACCATCAGCTAAAATTAAACTCACCTGTTTCCGATGCCTTTTTTTTGCCGTAAAGAAAGTTCTAATGTCCATGTTTATGGAATTCACTTGTCACGATTCAGAGGAAGCAAAACTGAAAAACCACCCGTAAATCATAGTGTCAACTTCATCGGCAACAAGTAACTTGGCTAGCAATGGGCGATTTCGATCCGTTTTTTACTGGATCGATTTTATGGGCTCGATTAATCGATATTTTGAATCGATCCTATACTTGTCGATTTTTGACTGAATCGATTTTTTAGTGGGAGAATCGACTTTCAAACTCTACACGCTAAGATAAAAATACGGAAAAGTCGGTAAAAAATACCGAAAACCGCACAAAAGTGCGGTATTGTTGGAAAGCAGGAAAAGACGTTAAAAATTACTATTTTTTACGGTT
Source organism: Aedes japonicus (assembly GCA_034211315.2). Lineage (NCBI taxonomy): Eukaryota > Metazoa > Arthropoda > Insecta > Diptera > Culicidae > Aedes > Aedes japonicus. The sequence goes on along the minus strand of JASCZW010011001.1, from coordinate 9,224 downwards.
TGACTGAAAGTGCTTGCAATTCAAAGAGAGCATTATAAACCAAATTTAAACAAAATCTAACGATAAAATTTGCATATCCACTTTACTACAATAATAGGTAAAATTAAATGTTTTCTTTCGGTAAATTTTACCGGTACTTTAGGTTTTGCTACCAAAAACCTAAGGTATCGGTAAAATGAATACCATATTTTTGGTAATCTTATATTAGCATTTAGTATTATTTTTCACGAAATAGGTAATCAGTGACTCAATAAATGATTGCAACATGTTAACATGTTATTACAAGCTGCCAGACCTATTCTGAACGACATTGATCAATATTAAGAATTGCCCTCACCTAGCACTAGGTACACCTTGAACTATGACATTTCTTCACCTCCCTCCCGCTCTTTCGCTTTGCACAGCAACCATCTCGCAGTGTTATCTGATAAGCTGTTATCGTGTTGTGCCCCCGCCCGTTCGGTGTAGTTTTTACCTGTCACCAGAGCTTAAAGATATCATATTCAATTCTCAAATTGCACCCTAACTGAGTCAAAATATTAGTCATCACGCACTGATCCTAGCGAACATGAAGTAAACACAAATTTGCCTTCATGAATCTCTTGTGCAAGATGAGTCAACTTGTTTTGTGTTGCTTTACTTTGATCATTCATTCGTTCGAGAAAGCAGTGAATGTACGTAAGTGCAAGCAACTCATTCAATTTCAACGTTCTACCGTGAAGACGAAAAAACAGTCATTCATTTGGAGAATCAATGAAGTGGAAAAAACCAAAACTTCTCGATACGATCCTGCGATCAATGCCTTTTCTTGAACAAATGCCCCATAAACTTTGTAGCGATTTCGGCCATTTGGTCTTTTGGCTTCCTTTGCCTTCAGCCATGTTCGGGAATACTTGAAATCCTGTGGCAAAAAAAAAATCACTCGCGGACGGGAAAATGAATGACTGGTTACCAGAATATTCAGTCAAGCAACCAAAATCTCTTGAGGCTTGAATAGCCATGTGCTTTGCTGTGGTGTGAATGAGTTGTTTGGAACAAAAGGACAACGGAATGACTGAGCATGGCAAAATAAGTAAACACGAATATATTGCGTGACTGAAAGAACGAAATGAAGAGAGCGAAAATTATACCTACTGAATTTTTTTTTTACTCATCGTTCACGACGGGTGTCAATTTTTTCGAGCTCTGCCTGTCACTGTCGTTCCGGTTTTATTTACGATATTTTGTCTGCGTTTAAAAAGAATGGTTGAGAAAAGTCATAAGAGGTATAAGCTAAAACCTTAGTACATGGCACGCCTGACATTCATGAGTACGCTGGATAAGCCCCTACGGTCTCTCTGATGACAATTTATTCACACGAAACTGTTTTCTGCAGAACAATAAAACAAAAGATCAAACATGGAATTTGCTCTCTGGAAATGTAACAAATTACCTGAAATTTGCTGTGACAATTTATAAATTGTGATTGCATAAATTACAAATCGATTTTTCCCGAATCGATTCTTCCGGAGTCGATTCGTTCTCAAATCGATTTTTTTCGATTTTGGGAATCGATACAGCAGAATCGATTTTTGTGTGTAAAATGCCCATTGCTAAACTTGACAATTGTGCAACATACCAAAACTGAATGGAGGACAGCATCGATACAAAGCCTCACGCATACAAAAACCGTCGGTAGTTCATTGAGAGATCCACTAACACAAAAAAAAACAAACGTCTCTGGAATTAATATTTTTACTAGCCTCTCACTGTGAGAGTCTCACTACTCTCTTTGCTCTTCAGTTCTTTTTTGTTTCTCCACAGCATACCTGCGTCACGTTAGGACGTTATGAATGCTAATAATATAGTTTTGTGGAGCAATGAATGGTGAACGAAGAACCGCTCAAAACGGACTGTATGAAATAATGCTTGGTTGTGTTGCTGTAGAAATAAGGCTTGTCCTGCCTGTGTGTGAATATGAATCGATTTTTTTTAAGAGAACGGGAAAAGAGTAAGAGAGAGCTTACCCATTAAAATTTAGCAGTGTTGCAAGTTTTGCTTATAAGATTTTTTTTTTGAAAATATATGAAGTAGCATAGTTTGTTACCTGTTCAATAGGTAACAATCATATTTGCTTCACTTTGTTTTCTTTTTTTAATTTTATTTTTTCTATTTTCTTAATTTTTATTTTGTAAATATATTTGCCTAATTCAGGTAAAAACTTAATATTCTAATTCCTTTTCTTTATTATTTTGTTTGTAAATATTCCTTTGAATTTCATTATACGTTAGTAAATTAGTTTAAATTTTTGTATATAAATATTCTGAATTACGCCTGAAATATAACATAACACAATATATATAAAAATAGATTTAATTTGAAAATTTGAATTTAAAATAATAAATTTATCCTACCCTATTTGAATACCCCATGTACCATCCTATCCAAACCTATCCTTTTCCCATACGCACGACCAAACGCAATACGCAGAAAATGTCATGTATGCTGCACTGATATCCCATGAGCTGTCAAGCCCATCAACCGAAATTCTGCTGAGTCACGGGATGCAGTAAAAGGGAATGTTGGAGAAGGTTTCATCCTCTTTTCGGTACCAAAGTCTAACTTGTTCAAATCGTCAGTTGTTTTTAACCGTGACTTTTTTTTACGCTCCAGGAACGAAGACTGGCTGTGAGTGTCCGAGCCGCGAACCAGTGTGCGAAAACATCAAGTTCACCCGGTGTGGTAAAGCCCTGCTAGCGAAGTGAAATATCGCAGCCCCACCGCCGACGCATCGATAACAGCACCCACCGCATCCGCACCGACCACCGTCATCCCGAGGTCGCCACCAAAGAGTCGACATCTCATCGAAGATCATCACCCGGTAACCACCACCAGGTGACGTGTAGTGCCATTTATTACCCTAACCCTCCACTTTCCCATAAAATTCTGTCCTAATCCTATACTTACCTCCAAATTCACCCAAAATTGAAAAATAAATCTATTAAAATTAACCAAATCTGGTGAATAGTGTTATTCCTTGCAAAGATTCCCTATTGTGCTTTTCTTTCCTTGTCTTCTTTTTCTCTCGGACGTATATTCTACAAAGCGAAGCAATTGTGTTGAAAATCGATCCACCCGGACAGACGTGTAAATAGTTCTTGAATTAGGTTTTGTAGTTAAAGTGAATTTGACAGAAGTGTAAATAGTTCTTGAATTAGGTTTTGTAGTTAAAGTGAATTTTTATTTGAATTTTTTTTTGTTTAATTAAATTTTGATTTGAACTTATTAGTGTTTGTGTTAAATTAATTAATGAAAAGAGTTGGATTTTTTTCTATTGTCTAACAAATGGCGCCCAACGTGAATTATTGAAAAAAAAAAAGTTTCTAAATTGGTTTCGAACTTTTTTTTGAAAAGTGCTCCGGGTGTAATCGAAATTCATTAAATTTCAATTTTTTTCCAATTTTTGCTCAAAATTAGTAAAACTTAAAGGCAATACAAATGCGTTAAAAGTGCTATAGCTGAAATAAATGCGTTCGGATGATGATAAAAACGTTCTTTGTGTAATATTTATTCTCCATTTTGGAAAACCCATTGTTGCTTGAATATTATTTAAATTATTTCATAGTGCATTGTGTGAATTTATTATATAGCTATTGAATTGAATTATTTTTTTTACACTCTTTTGTTGATTAAAACAATCTACAATGGCCGTAGAGCGTCCAAGTTTTAAGCAGGCTAGATACATGATTCTAGGGTGGTACCATGACTTTAGGGTGGACCATTTGGAAAATGAGGAACTTTTGTGTGAAGTGTCAATGCGTGCTATTGTCATAACAGATGACCCGACGCTATCACGTAATCGAAGAAGCTTGCGAGATTTGTTCAAAGCTGAAAGGGAGCAGAATAAATGTTTCGATGCAATTATAGATGGAAACAAGATGGAGGAAATGAGCAGATGTGAAACGAATTTTTTAGAGGTTTGTGATATGGTGAAACAAAAGGATCGCACCATAAGAGCCAAATGTAAAACCAGGTTTTTGCATTATGGTCAAAGGGTGCACCAATTATTGAAACAGGAAGGGACTAGCATAGAAGATAGTGAATTTTTAAAATCTCTGCTTGTCGATATTGCAGAGATTTTACGAAGATAATTTTGCACATAAAATTTAAACATCGAAAACAACCAGCAAGAAGTTGATAAAGAACCAGCATTAACCAACTTATTCGACAGCAACCAAGAACCACTTGATACTTCTGAAGCTCAAAGCAGTGTTAGGAGGGTAGACAGAGATTTGAATAATCAGCCACAATCAGCTTTGCAAGAGTCGGTACCGCATCCGAGTCCGATTTAAAACCTGAGTGCTGAAGATAAGGCTTGGATTGTTTCGTTACAAACTCGTATCAAAGAGCTTGAAAGTGAGCTGACTGAAAAAAAAAATTTACTCTCGATTGCTGCACAGGCTTCTGCGGTAGATTTAAGCAGGCCGAAAGGCTCAACTACCAAAATCCGTTGATGCAAATGCGACCATTAATCTCAGTGAACATTTCAATACAAATCAACATTCGGTTAGTTTCAACATTCCTCCCCACACTTTCCAGTCGAACATGACCAAAAATGTGCCTTACCATATACCGGCTCAACCAATTCCTAAAATAACATCAGCTTCTTCCAGTAATTACATACCTAACCTGCAGTATTCGTCACCATCTTTGCTCAATCATAATTCATCAAATCCAGGGCAACAAACAACTACGCCATATCCTAACCAGCATCCAGCATATTCATATCAGCCTCCATTTTCGACCATGCTCGCCTTATCCCCATTCGTATTCAATGCCACAGCCTTCAAATCCGTCACGGCATACTTTACCTGTTTCGCAATGGAAAATTACCAAATACGATGGAACAGATCAAGGGCTCAAACTGAACGAATTCTTAGAAATCGTTCAAAACCTCTCAATGGCCGAGCATGTGTTCGAAGTTGAGCTGTTTGAATCAGCGGTGCACCTTTTTGTAGGACCAGCACTAAAGTGGTATATGACCATGCACACCACCGGTCGTTTGCTGAATTGGCAACACCTGGTGCTTGAACTTAAGCGATCATTCATGCACCCAGATATGGACGCGTTGATTAAAATGAAAATTTACCAGCGACGTCAGCGACGTTTATTATGAAATGGAACGATTATTTCGAACTATGTGTGCACAAATACCTGAGTATGAAAAGGTTCAAATTTTACTCCAAAATATCAGGATGGATTACAGGAAGCAATTAACATTCCTCCCCATCACTGATCTACCAACATTAATAGCAGCCGGTCAAAAGATCGACGCTTTAAATTTTTCAGCCTATAATAAAGTTTTTGGGGCCGAAAAAGCAGTAAATGCAGTGAGTCAGACTAAACCAAAGACAAGTTCGTCGGAAATTATCAAAATTCACTGACACAAACACCAGCTAATCCTCAAAATTCCAACAAGGGGTCTCAACAATCTCAAACTCGGAAGCAGGTTCAACAGAAGTCACGATTGACTCTTGAAAGCCTCATTGATTCGTATCAACCGCCTCCTGACAACACCTGTTTTAATTGTGGCAACTATGGCCATTCAATAAGAAATTGTCGTCTCCCTAGGGTAGTGTTATGCGAAAATTGTGGATTCCGAGGGTACCCCTTTAACAATTGCCCATACTGCACAAAAACCGCCATGTCAGCGAGCGAAAAACGCGCCTCGCTGAACCCCTAAATGCGTTCCATTCTCATTATGCTCACTTTTCTAATTTTTTTGAAAAGGCTTCAAAAGATATGTACTTTAGGGAGCCAATATCGTGTCTGATTACATACCCGTATCTTAATGACAATTGCCCATACACAACCATTTTTATTTATGGCCAGAAACTTCGCGCTTTACTGGATAGTGGTAGTAACCTTACCCTGATCAATAAGGATATATATTCTAGCCTCAACTGCCGTAAAATAACTTCCCTAAACAATCCCATTACATTGCGTACCGCGGAGGAGAACAATTGGAAATCCTTGGCCAACTTTATTTACCATTTACTTTCAATGAGGCTACTAAAATTGTCCCCACTCTAGTGGTGCCAAATTAAGCCATTCGTTGTATCTGTGGAATGGATTTTTGGACAAAATTCCACATCCAACCAACTATCGGAGAATGTGCTCTCATAGAGGACTCTAGAGAAGACGAAATCCGTCAACTAATATCCTCATGCATCCTTACTGCCGAGGAGAAACAAGAAATTGAAGGAATAAAATCCTTGTTTATACCAGCCCTACTGGGACAGTTATCACTAACCCCGCTGGCTGAGCATCGAATCGAGATTCAGGAGGTATGGCGGAATAAACCACCAGTACGCCAGTTCCCCTACGTGATGTCACCAAAAACGCAGGGTTCCGTGGCTGTCGAATTGCAAAGACTGCTAGACATTGAAATCATTGAACGCAGTAATTCATCGTGGTCATTGAACTGTGTCCCGGTGATAAAACCTAATAAAGTTCGCCTTTGCTAGATGCGCGCAAAATAAACGAACGAACTGTACGGGATGCTTACCCCTTACCGCACCCTCATCGCATACTCAGCCAACTTCCAAAAGCGAACTATCTATCGACGATAGACCTTTCAGAAGCCTTCCTCCAAGTCCCTCTACATCCCGCTTCGAGGAAGTATACCGCATTCAGCGTGCAAGGCAAGAGGTTATTTCACGGCAAGGGGCGATTGACTCTTTTGAACCCTTCAAATCACCTGGTAGGGATGGAATTTATCCTGTACTACTGCAGAAGGGAAAGTCAACTCTATTACCCATTCTAACAAAACTATTTCGGACAAGTTTAACATTAAGCTACCTTCCGACAGCGTGGCGACAAGTGCGTGTGACGTTTATTCCTAAGGCTAATAAAAAGGATAAAAGTTCACCTAAATCCTATAGGCCCATCATCGTCAATTATACTTAAAACAATGTAAAAAATTATTGATGAATACATAAAGTCAACATATTTACTTAAAACTCATCTGAGTTAACATCAATTTGCTTATCAGGAAGGTAAATCATCGGTAACAGCGTTGCATGCGGTTGTTACTAAACTAGAAAAATCTTTTCAAGCTAAGGAAATCTCACTAGCTGCGTTCCTAGACATTGAAGGAGCATTTGATAATTCATCTCATAGTTCAATGGTTAAAGCAATGATGAAACTTGGTTTCGACAAATGTATTGTCGATTGGATTAACGAGATGTTATCAAATAGACAAATATCAGCAAACCTCGGAAGCTCATCCATCAGTATTAGAGCTGTAAAAGGGTGTCCACAAGGAGGCGTATTATCACCTTTATTGTGGTCTATAATAGTTGATGATCTCCTTAAAAATCTGAAACCCTAGGGTTTGAAGTAGTTAGCTTCGCAGATGATATAGTCTTAATAGTACGCGGTAAATACGACTGTATCATTGCAAACAGAATGCAAAGTGCTTTAAATTATGTATCTTCGTGGTGTGATAAGGAAGGCTTGAACATAAACCCTTCTAAAACTACTATTGTGCCATTTACAAAGAAGAGAAAATACTGTATTGAGAACTTAAGGTTGAAAGGCACACATTTGGTACTTTCAAATACAGTCAAATACCTTGGAGTATTTCTTGACAGCAAACTAAATTGGAACTTTCATTTAGAGCAGACAATCAACAGATCGACAAATGCTCTATGGATAGCCAAAAGAACATTTGGTAAGCAATGGGGACTAAGGCCAAAAATGATCCATTGGATTTATTCGGCAATTGTGAGAACCAAGATTACCTATGCTTCATTGGTCTGGTGGCCAAAAACAAAAGAAACTGTTGCACAAAGAAGGTTAGAAAACTTCAAAGATTAGCAACTTGTTCAATTAGCGGTGCAATGAGAAGTACACCAACGAAGGCACTGGATGCATTACTTTCTATGTTGCCATTGCATCAATTCATAGAGTTAGAAGCTGAAAAGAGCGCACTAAGGATCAGAAGGTTTGCGAACCTTTTAGAAGGTGATCTAATAGGACATCTTAGCATTCTAAAAATTGTAAAATTTAATCCTTTAGTTATGAACAACGAAGATTGGATGGAGAAAAAATACAACTTTGATTGTTCATATCAAGTTATTGATCCTGGGCGTGATTCGTGGGCAAGAGGTGGCCCAAACCTCCGCCAAGGATCGATTGTTTTCTATACAGACGGTTCGAAAATGAACAATCAAGTGGGAGCTGGGGTAACTGGCCCAGGATTAACCTTTCAATCCCAATGGGAAAGTGGCCAACTGTATTCCAAGCTGAAATTCAAGCAATTCTGGAATGTTCTGCTATACGCTTACGCAGAAACTATAGATATTCAAATATATGCATTTTTTCGGATAGTCAAGCAGCTCTGAATGCTTTAAAGTCAGCAATATGCACGTCCAAACATGTTTGGGAATGTGTTCAATCACTTCAGAAATTGTCTTGTCGTAATCAAGTCAATTTGTACTGGGTTCCTGGTCATTCTGGAATTGATGGAAACGAGAAAGCCGATGAACTAGCAAGACTCGGATCGTCTCATCAGTTTGTAGGACCTGAACCCTTTTGGTGGTGTATCTGCTTCTTCTCTTAGAATGGAGATGAAAGCCTGGGAATGCTTAAAAGTGGAGACAAACTGGAACAACACTTTCAAAGCTAGGCAATCAAAGCGGTTCATTACTCCAAACATTTCAATGACTCGCAAGTTACTAGATCTTACCAAAAAGATCTAACAATATATACAGGCCTTATAACCGGTCACTGTCCGAGCCGTTATCACTTGAAGCTGATAGGAAAACTTCAAGATGATTCATGTCGATTATGTAACATGGAAAGAGAAGACTCGGAACACTTGTTATGCCACTGCCCGGCAATTTTCAATAAAAGGCTGAAGTTCTTTAACAAAGGGCTACTAGAACCCTTTGAGATTTGGAGAACAAACCCCAGTACGGTAGTACACTTTATACGGAGCGTTATACCGTCCTGGGACAATGCTTTAGGTCAGACTTTGGGGATCACTTCTATCAATAGTGATGCGTCATGCTGAAAAAACTAAAGCAACAACAAAAAGGGATATGTCACAATAGATCTAAAAATTGGTCGCAGTGACGAAAATACCCGACATGGAATTAAAAAAAAACCGTGACTTTTTTACGCTCCAGGAACCGAAGTTAGTTCAGTGTGAACCGCGAGTGTTGGACGTCTCAAAACCT
>JASCZW010011000.1:0-33834 GCA_034211315.2 Aedes japonicus | reverse complement strand
TTGAGCGAAAAGGGCATGTATAGCTAGCGATAGGAGTGCAGTCAACAATCAATATGCAACTAGCGATTTGAAATTGGTTCACTGTTGTAGAACCCTTGATCCGAATTACACCTTGAAGCCGGCACCTTGTTATACATATTTGCGCCTTTGTTTTGATTTGCTGTGTTATTTTGACAGAGTATTTGAGAGTGTGTTCATGTGAGTTCATTATAAGGTGCATTATAGAGCTTGGGACCGAGCTTGGGACGATGTTCTAGTACTGACTGAGCCAAGAAAAAATCGTTTTTGTATGGGACCTACTGGTCTTAGAGTTAGTCTATGGTGCAGTGGTATTAGTGTCGTGAGCGAATTTTGCTCATTTTACTAATATTGTTGTGGCTACTGGGCCAGACCTTATGTAGACGTCATTGTCACAATACTACCACTAATAAGCAAAACTAAGCTGGTGTAACTCCGGGTGCGGGAGCGAAACACAAACACACACGAAATACTACCGGCACTCATGCATTTTTGGAGGAAATTGATTGTATTCGCTACGTCTTACACAAAGCACGCAGAGATTTTCGGATTTCACTGTTAGTTTAAGTTAAATTACGAATTATTGTTTGACTTTTTTTTGCGAAAACGACGCAGCAAAACAAAACACGTCAGTTTCAAAGCACGACTTGCTGCGATCCCTCGTTTTGCGTACATACTCTTGCAACAATAATCATGAACTGGGAGGGAGAAACAAATACTACACACACAATGTATTGAATGAGTATCGATATTGGACATGAAAAATTTTCAACACAATAACATAATCAAGAAAACTGTTGTGTAAATTAGTAGTTTTTGTTTGGCGTGTCTCTGATGTTTATGGGTAACCGTCACATGACTTTATGCTGTCGGGAAATATTTGTTCACAAATCAGTTAGGTTTCGCTCGTTACGCTTTTCGCAAATGTCATGAGCGTTTCAAAGTTGTTCAACATGAAGCATTAAGTTAAATACTATGTTGTTTAAGAAGTAAATAATTTCTCTACACCATGAGGCTCTCCAGGAGTGGACAGCAATTATGCTAGCCTCCTGGTGCCTCATGGTGATGAGCAATTATTTCCTTCTTAAACAACATCATCATAGATCGCGTACGGGAGGACACCAAACTAACAATCATAATGTTAAATACTGTGGCCGAGACAGCAAGAACTATTCGGAATTACGTTTTTTGCGTTTTTCCATTGATTATATTACAAAATCAAAATTGATAGAATTCTGTCAGCGGGCTCTAAGACAAGCAAAATTAAATTAAGTTCGCGAGTCTGTATGTAGCGTAAATATTAGTTTTTTTAACAGGTATTTGATTATAATAGCAGTGGTATAATCTGTTTCAATTATCGTTCTGTAGGTTCACTTTGAAAAGGCTTCTTTCCGCTACGATAATCATGCAAATAAAAATGCCGTACCATCAATTGATGCATTCCTGTTGCATTCCGAGGGCTAGCCGCCGATTGAATGTTAGATTTATATAAATCTCGTCCTCTCTACTCTTCACTGGCGCTTCAAGATCACAACTACGTGAACATTGTTGCAGTGGGGCACAAATGAATGCCATCTGAAGACGAAGAAGATGATGAGGATTTTGGTGTGCATCAAGAAGCCGTTGGGCAACGAAACAGCTTGTTTTGATGAACAGATCAGATCTGATTTCAGAATTCAGAGCAATACTGGATTTGGAGGACAGGAGATTCATTGAAGCTGTTCAGGTAATATTCTTGATAATCATTATAATCCTCACATAAAACCTTAAAAATTTATATTAAAAATAATAATAATAATTTGAATAAAGATAATAATACCAAAAACAAATATGAAATACAAAAACAGTGACAATAATAAAACTATTAATATTATTAATAATAATAATGCTAAAACTAATAAAAATCATCAATATGAAGCTAATTAAAATCATTATATATTTACTATCAATCTGATGATTGTTATTATAACTCAAATAAGAATGATATAAATACATATAATGACAATAAAAGTAAGTGGAAAACAAAAAACGATAAAAATAAGTGTCACTTTAAGAATTCTTAAAATTCTTAGTAAAATAACAAAGGTAGTTTTTATTATCATTATTTTATTAATATACATTATTGGTTTTCTAATAATGATGGTAATAATTATTGCTTTACTTATTATTAAAATAAAAATTATCAAAATAGTGATAATAATCTCAATAATAATAATGAAAAACAAATGTGACAAAAAGCAAAACCAGTCATATGAGAAATAATAATAATAATCGTTATACTGAATAGCATAACTTCTTTACAAATATTTGTTCTTATCATAATAATTATAATAATCTAAAATTATGAGATCGTGGCCGTGATAGGCTTTTTAAAAAACTATTATTTCGACTTTCACTGTATATTCACATAATCAATTAACTTAATAAGGGTTCTACACTACGTACAAAGAATTACTGACCGCGTTCCAGGTACCTCTTTATCGTTTTTAATTGATGAGTCTGCATTCGATCGGTCGTTGACGATGATGCTGACTCGGTGTTGCTATGTGCTGGTTTTGCTGTGGTGGCCTTACTGCTGACTTTGCGATCTGATGTGGTCGTTGTCCGGATGGTCTGTTATTGTTGTTGTATTTGGTTGATTCTGGTATGTAACTCTAAGCCAACATAAAAATTATAATAACATTTAATTTGATCACTTATTACAAATAAAGTGTAATACTTTCCTTTTTTAAATACGAACGTCAAATTAATAATAATTTTTATTATTATCAGAATTGACTGCATAAATTTTATAATTTTCATTATAATTTTTGTTATATTCATTGTTTACATTCCAATTTGAGAAATTATTACCTAATTATTAAAATTAAAATTATTAAAATTATTATCATTAAAAACCATATTTTTATTCTTATAATAATTGTATAGTTGTTGACTAGTTGATGACTTTTATATAAATAAAGGTTTTAATTATGATTTTAATTCAAACTATTATTCATATTTTTTGATGATATCATATTGCAAAAAATAAATTGATAAAAATGGTATTTAAATGATAATAATATAATTATTATCTTGATAATCTTTTTCATAATCAACAAACAGAATTAAAAAACATTGAATAGATTTAAAAACATCATTAACATAACAATCATAGCAATCATATAATCATTATCATAATAACCGTAATAAAATCATTTGAATACAGATCAAAATCATAACATCACATTGAAAAATTAAAATGGTAATTAAGTTTTCTCAATCATCATAATATTATAATTAATTATACTTATAATCATAACAATTGTAAAAATATTTAAATGAATAATTATAAAAATAATTATAATACTAATCATAATAGTAACAAATATAATAATCATTACTATCATAGTAGTATTGAACATCATATTCCAACAAACATTGTTATAAAAATATTCGTTTTCATTATTCTTATCAATATAAATATTATAATAACCAAAAAGTAGCATGTGATAACAAAATAATAATTAAAAAAATTAAATAATACGCACGTTAAAAATAATCACCCAATGGTATTCATTATAATCATAACAATAAAATTAGAATCATAATATTTACCGCACAACTACAACATTAATATTCATTATGAAAAACATTTCCTTTCCTCCTTGATGGTTCTCTTGGAAATCACTGAAAGAATTTTCACAATCATTATTATTAAAATAATAAGAATTGTATTCAAAATCATCATTAAAATCAACAAAAAATAAAATTATCACATTTAATTATCCTATGTTCTGAACATCTAAAATATTTAAATAATAATATATAATCCAATATATTGCAAATAATGATGGTAAAAACCGAGGTAAAAACTTAAATGATATTCAGAAAACAATGATTACGATCACAATCGTCATGATAATCACAATTGTCAATCAATCTTGATCATAACAATCAAATTCATCAATACCATGACAGTAAAATTGAATTGATTATAATAATAATAATCATTAATTTTAATAACGACAATCATGACAGTATAAACTTCGTTATAACAAAATGTAGAGCATGTTTGAAATAAACATGTTTTTTTTCAGGTGTCTATGTCAAATCCAAAAATATTCAATTTTATTTTTAATACGAATAATTTTTAAACAAACGTTGAGGTACGCTAATTTTAACAGAGAATACTTTTGAAACAAATTCGACATATATTTGTGGTCAGAACAAACAAAAGTTTACGTTGGAACTGATATAAATATATTTGCTTTGACGATAGTTTTCTTCACGTGTAGTTTCCATAATACAACTCTTTTCGTTTAATTAAAATTTATAGTTTGAAATTTATTTCATGATCAAAATGATCACGTTTATCTTCAAAACTTATCACGTAATCAGTAAATTTAACAAGACCCTTAGCAACATTTGCAGATTATTTTCTCGTTTAGTTATGACTTTGGTACAAGAATAAATGTCTCTTTTTTTATCAAGGCTTTATCAGGTGTTTAAATATTCAAAACATCTCACCGTACATAATACTCATCTAACTTATGCTCATGGCTGGCTCATACTGATACGTTGCGGATACGTTTGCGTAAATTTGACAGTTTTCCATAGGTTTTCTGTCAAATTTACGTCAACGTATCCGCAACGTATCTAGTGTGGGTGACTCTTCACAGTATCACAAATCCGGCATCGCTCTCCTGTCTATAAATTGGAAAACACCGTAATCCACTCGTTTGTCTTAAGTTTTCACATTTCTTAAAAAAAAAAACGATCAATTTAATTTATATTGCACAGCACTTTCAATATAATTTTAGGCTCATATCAAATTTCAAGAAAATTATCGTTCTCAATACTCCCCACTTTTGAATTTTTTTTAGCTAGGTCTGCGGTGACATTTCATGACAGCTGAATTAGGTCTGCATTGACAACCATAATTTTCGTATCTGTTTCTCCCTCCCAGGTAAAGACCACACTATTACATAGACGCATAACCTCGAAATAATAATATTGGAAACATGAATGTAGAGAGAGTTGTTTAAATTGCCACTAGTGTACAGAATACGAAATTGAATCACTGTACGTAGGCATTTTCAGTTAGGGTTATACAAACAAATTGAAGCACTCTGTTTTTTAATTTATGGAAATTGAAGTGTTAAAGATGTGCAAATTTATACAATTTAAACTGTATACCGAACGGACAAGTGTGACAAGTTGCTTGGGTATTCTTCGGTTTTCTGGATGAACAGATTGAGTAATTGAAAACAAACTTTAGGCAGTTCAAATTAGTTCTTTAATCGTTCATATAATGAAAACAAAAAAATGAAAACAATTATAAAATCAATCGGAATTTGTAAAACAAGATCAAAACCACAATTTAATTAATTCATGTGTAGCAAAATTGAGGAACCAGTTCTCATTTTTCAGGGAAGTCAAACATTGCCGATTTTTAAGAGTGCTCTCATTCTTCAAAGGGATTAAATAGCTGAAACTTTCAATAAAAGTCAATTCATGACCAACAAAACAAACAATGGCAACTGTTACAATACCGAATACTTCATCATATCAACAGTGATGAAGTTACTCGACGTGCACTAAACAAAGGATACGGGATATATTACAATAGATCAAATAACAGCTCGCAGTGGTTTACGTCCCGAACAGAGGGAAAGCAAAAGCGCGAAGCAGTGAAGATTGAGTTGAAGATAAATACGTCCAAAACGAAGTACATTATGGTTTCCGGAACCGAACACGACAGAGCCCGACTAGGCAGCAGTGTGTAACGATCGACAGCGATGAATTCGAGGTAGTCGACGAATTTGTCTATTTCGGCTCAGTGGTTATTGCGGACAATGATAACAGCCGTGAGATCCGGAGGTGTATTATCAGTGGAAGTTGTACCTTCTATGGGCTCCACAAGCAACTGCGGTCAACCAAACTTAGCTCCCGTACGAAGTGTATCCTGTATAAGACTCTGATAAGGCCGGTTCGCGCCGTGTTCAAAGTGGCTTTTTATGTATTTTCAATGCACCTCGGGTTTTTCTTCACTAAAAGTTAGGTTACATTCTAAACTATCGAATAATTTTTGTTTCAAAATATTCTATCGGGGAAAAATTGATTGAATTAATTTTAATTTTGTAAAAAATTTTTGACCATTTTTTCATTAATATTTTTCACGATGCGCCGTATTATGAAGCATTTAATGCTAAAAATGAAAAATTTTATCTTGACGTGCTTCCAACTGTTATTATAACAGCAATCACAAAATATTGTAGGGGTGTTTTCAAAGTTGAACAGCATTTAATTCACTTTCCCCCTTTTTTTTTTTTTTAAAAAAAAACAATATTTAAAAAACTTTTTTGGGCGTGTTAGTAGAACGATTGTGATTGGGAAACAAGGAGAGTTTAAAATTAACACTTCATTTGATTACTTTTTAGAGAATAAAAAATAAAACATTGAAACACTTTTTTTCAAATTTTTGCTAGTAAACGCGAGCAAATTCCATTAAATTCCACTACAAGCTTGATAATATCAACATAGAGACAGCAATCAACACTAACCACTTACATACATCACAAATACAAGAAATCAGAACAGAAACAGCTAATATCCTCAAAAACACAAACACGACAAAAAACAAACAAAACACACAAAAACACAACACTCTACAGGAATTAAAACAAAACCCGGTCTACTATTTGAGATCAGACAAAGGAAATTGTACCGTAATAATAGATAAAAAGCACTACGAAAACATCATGATGGAAAAATTAAATAATGGCCTCTACAGAAAACAGCGATCAGATCCCCTTCCGGGAATGGTTAGTTGTGTGGAGAAAACGCTCAAATAATGCAAATTATCATTTGGGAATGAAACTGACAATCTTAGAGAGTCAAATCCTTCGTTACCTACGATTAAAGGTCTTCCAACAATTCATAAACCGGGAAATGAAATGTTTGAAATCATTTTAGCGATAGGATCACCCACCCACAAAATAGCAAAATGGTTAGTTAATGAATTTCAAAACATGCCCAAACAATTTTCCAGTAGATCAATTAAACACTCACAACATTTCACAGAGCTCGTCCATAACACGGACATAAAAGAAGATGAAATTTTAGTATCTTTTGACGTCAAATCCCTCTTTCCTAGTATTGCAGTAAAAGATACATTAAATTTGTTAGAAAATTGGTGACTTTTTCAAAATAACGACATGGCATGGAGGAAAAAAGTACGTTCATACATAAAACTGTCGCATCTTTGTATGGAGGAAAATTACTTTTCCTTCAGAAACGAACATTTCAAACAATTAAAAGGCGCCCCTATGGGTAACCCGCTTTCTCCTTTTCTGAGCGAAATCTTCATGGCAAATATCGAAGAACAATTGCAAGATCAACTACCTACCGTTTGGTATAGATACGTTGATGATGTGTTTTGCATTTTAAAGAAAGATCTCTTACCTCTCACCCTAAAAACCTTAAACAACGCACATAAAAACATAGAATTCACTTATGAAATTGAAAAAGATAATAAATTACCATTTTTGGACTTGCTCGTAGTGAAAGAACAAAATTTGAAATTTACAGAAAACCAACAAACACACAACGCACAATACCACATACGTCTAACCACTCATACCAACACAAAATAGCATCATTCTCGAGTAATTCATGATAAGGGCCTAAAAGCCATTTGTAAACAATGGCTTTAAATGTTGATCTTTTACGAATCACAAGAATCCTACTATAAGCAGCTACTCCATATGGTAGAACTAACATTCTTTTATCAGATGCTGCTTTCATTTCACGAGAGTGATTTAAGATTCAAGAGAAATCGACATTTAAAGTCATTGTTTACAAATGGCTTTTAGGCCCTTAACATGAATTACTCAAGCATTTAACCACATGATACACAGAATACAAACATTACCACTAAGTCCAAGCGGCATAACTAAAGAACTCGACTCCATTTTTGACACAGCACACTTGAATGGTTACTCCCGAAAACTAATACAAAACGTAATCAACAAAAAAAAAACACAAAAACAAAGCAAACAATCACTCACCACATTAAAAGATACACAACCTCAACTTATAAGAATAGCAATGACATAGCTTTTAATTATTAAGTGAAACACGTGCTTTAAGGACATACACGATGGAATCCCTTTATGGCAGGAGCGATGGCTTCCTCATCCACACATGCACACTTTGAGTTTGCTCAACAAAATATGCCAAATTAATCCACTTACCTGCAGTGAATCATTGCCATACTGCTAATAGAACAGCAGAACACAATGTTTAATCAGTTCACACTGTTTATTTCACTGAAAACACTCTGAATTGACCAACTAGTGGTCATTTCCACAGAGCAGGTAATTTCTCGTCGTCTTTGTTTACCTTTTAAAAGCCAGGATCTGCCTATTATTTTCTCACAAAAAACTATATTTCACTTATCGTAGCCACCTGAACACTATTTACTTTCACTGAAAGGTTAATTATCATCGCGCTCTTGAAAACAGTGGACGAAAAATTTGTTTAATTAGTGAGATTGGTGCAAAAATTCAGCAGCCGGTCTCAAAACTGAGCGTTTTGCTTTTTTCTAATTTACACTCAGCTGTGCGTAGCGTAGCAGAGCGAAGTGTTGTCAGCAACTGTTTGCGCGAGTGTGCTGGACTGATAAAAGTTTTGATTAACGAAGTAAAAAAGTTGTAACTCTGGCAATTATTGACCGATTTCAATTTTTTAAGCATTGTTGGATGCAGAATCTCATTCACTTTATGCAAAAACCAATTGAGTGCATCTGGTTTCCGGGAATCCGGGTTAGCGCGGCTGTGGTTCTGTAAGGAGATACTATTTGGGAATATCAATTGAATTTCTTGGAACGAATGTAACAATCTTTCGAATAACGCCATTAAATGGTTTCAGTTGACTCTAAATATTTACAGTCTTCAGCAGTGAAATTTTGGCGCAATTTTGGTCATATGTTTAAAAAGTTATTGGGGATCTTAAAAAAATATAAAAAATGTCCAAGGTTCTCAAACTAAACATATTGTTCTTATATTTTTTATGTATAAAGACGAATCGTTATGGGTAATCGACTATACATTATCTGTTCTAGATTTAAAAAAAAACGCGGGAAGAAAAGTCTCGACAGGGATCAAGTCTACCTAGTTTCCCAGTTAAATAATTGTAGCTATTTACTATAAATTCACAACTATTTTTTTTTTTGAGTTTTTTTTTCTAAGAGCAAGGAGTTACAGAAGAGCTCTAATTTGAATGCCAAAAAATGAGTGGCGAGAAAATTGAAATTCAACTAGCATTTTTCAACGCATTCAATGCAAATTTTGATAAATGCTCCATAAATTATTTTCCTCGAATCAAATTCTATGGAAGTAAGCTGTACAATTTTGAAAAAATATGAGGTAGTCTAGGGTGAGCTTACACGATTTTTTTTAAAGTTGAGCCTTATAAATTTCCAGAAATCTCAGTGCTTAATATATTAAAGATATTTTACTTAAACAATTCTAATATATGTATGCTTTTTACATAACCTTTCATGAACTATGCATGCAAATTTCCGATGAGTAAAAAAATATTTTGAAGAGCAGTTTCAATATCTTGTCAGCTTAATTTCGTTAAATTTTGTAACAAGTTGATATCTAAATTTTTAAACAACATGTTTGTTCATTTAAATCCTAAAAATATATGAATCCTCAAACAAAAATTTAGTTCCAATTATTATAGTGCCGATATCTTCGATTGATGTGTTTCTTTTAGATAAATTTCGGGAAAATATAGTAACCAATGGAACTACTGACACTGTCATGGGGGTTGATGATCAGTTAAATTCATCATTTTCTACACGTATTGATTCATTCGAAATGATTGCACCGAATCCATAATGTGACATTTTTAAAAACTGCGAAAATATGCTGGAAATTGATAAGAGGAATCAACATCACACCCTGTGTTCTCAAAGCTCTGGCAACCAGTGCAATTATAACCAGTGCAATGCATGAAGTAATTTTTTAATAAATCGTACTCTAAAACCAAAATTGAAAAAAAAGTACAATAATTTTTTGAAACATACGTGTTGAAATAAGTGAAACATGATGAAATTTCTATTAAAACATAGAGTAAGCACATACATTAACTTACCAAAGCTCCACATTGAAATAAAGTTAAGTAAATCAAATCTATTCATTTTTATTAACATCACAAAATAACATAATATCTCATTGTGTTTGTGGTACGTACCCAAGTAACTTCAAAGTGTTTCAAAATAAGTGATCATTATTACGAGTAAACAACATTCAACTGGATTCGTGTGAAAAACTTAATAACAATGTGGCAATCGAATTATGTTCAGTATGACGTGAAAAGGTCTCTGGAATCGGTTTTCAAACTGCCAAAATCCCATTTAAAGGGTGATACGGTCAAAATTTGGTCAAGGGAAAACGCGTGTAAATCGGTGAAATCGTTTATTTAAAAAATCAAATTAAATTTCTTTTTCAAGTTCAATTAGTATAAAATTCAGGAAAAATATTCAGTTAGGCTTCCGCTTTTCCAAATCCGAATTGCCGGGCCTTACGCTTGACCCCTGCCATCAGATTTTGTACAGCCACCTTGTCCACCTTCTTCGCCGCAGAAAGCCAGTTTGCCTTGAACTGCTGCTCGTCCTTAGCAGTTTTTTTGGTCTTCTTTAGGTTCCGATTGACAATAGCCCAGTATTTCTCAATTGGGCGGAGCTCTGGCGTGTTGGGAGGGTTCTTGTCCTTGGGAACCACCTGCACGTTGTTGGCGGCGTACCACTCCATGGCCTTTTTACCGTAATGGCAAGATGCCAAATCCGGCCAAAACAGTACGGAACAACCGTGTTTCTTCAGGAAAGGCAGCAGACGTTTATTCAAATGTTATGATGAGAAATCTATGCAGCTCACTCTTTAAGTAATTAACCGAACTTTCTAGTTCGCATTCAATGTTTAAGCTTCTAGCAGCATTCTTACCGACTTCTAGAAAAAAAACTTTGAAGTTCACGAAATGTTCATTCCAGAGATTGAAGAGAATGCTATTCAGCTCATAAAACACACCTCAAACGAACTAAACAAAACCAAAAAAAAAAACACAAAAGTCATTTATATTTGACACTTTTTGCTCTTCTCTATTCCTGCCGGAAATTTATTTTTAGAGTGCTGCGTTTTGAAATGTTGATTGAGTTCAATTTGATGATTTTTCTTAAGTAAATTTTTTTTTTTCATAAACACCTACTACCTAGTCTTCAACTCGAGTCCTCTCTCTTTAAAACCGGGATACTTACCACTGTGCCATATTAACGCGGTGGGTTATGCTATGATTTTACTCGAAGCGTTGATTCCATACACTAGTACTTTTTTTGTTCCCTATAATCTTATCTGAACCTAAAAGTCTCTGATTAGTTCATCTAGAACTCAATCTGAACTACTAATTTGCTTGATTACTCAACCTTGTTGAGTGACTGCTTTATTTTTTGCATCGCACTAAGCTAACTATTTTATACGATGGTAATAGAATAAGCCTTTTTTTTACTGTATTTGGAAAATCATTTTTTGCTCTTGTATCTCGTCAAACTTGGAGCATAACACCAGATTACTCTTCAAAGGTAAAGAATCTTTTTGACATTTTTTAGGGTTACTCAAAACTTAACGTGTTTTTCAAAAAGTAGTAAAGAAGTTCAAAATAGATGTATTGTGACCTTTTACGCTGATTAAAAGTACGGTGAGTACTTTAATTGAACTTTTATTAGAGATTTTTGAAGTTCAATGCAAGTTCTCAACAAAGAACATATGAACTTGAAGGTTGCGTTGAATAGCAACAAGAAACTTTTCTTGGACTTTCAAGTTGCTTTTAATGTTAATCACACTTTGAACAGAATTAAGTTCTGCCTGTACGTGAATTGTCGTTTTACACAGCAAAAAAGTTCCATGGAACTACATTTCAACTAAAAGTGAACTTCTAATTTCTTATCTCAAGTGAAATTCGAACTTTTGGTTGTTGCTTGGGTTCTGTCTGTATTAATAAACTTAACCAGTGTATATATAAGTAATTACCAAATAGAATAAAATTGTCATTATTATGCAAACATGGGAAAGTGTTCAAATGTGGGTCTATGGATCTAAAATTCGACCTATCGGTAAAATTTAACTGTCTTTAATTTTTCTTCATATTGATATGTAACTTTTCTGGGGGGGTTTGACCAAAGTCTACGCTCCATACAAAAATTCAAAAAATTGTATGGAGAAAAGTCTACGTGGGTAGAGGGGGAGGTCTGAGATTGTCAAAAATGAGTCTACGTGGCTTATGCACAGGTTCTAAGTGGGACAACCTTGTGCTGAACTGGCCGGGATGACGAGGCGCAAGGGCTCAGTAGGGATTTTTGTCCTGAAGCTAAGAGTTTAGTTTTTATTATCTAAATATATAAAACTCTGAAAATCTAAGAATCTAAAACCCTAAAAACCTAAAAATCTGAAAATCTAAAACTCTAGAGATCTAAATATCAAAATATCTAAAACCAAAAAATCTGAAAATCTTAAACTCTAGAGATCTAAATATCTAAATATCTAAAAACCTACAAATCTAAAAATTTTAAAATCTAAAAATTTAAAAATTTAAAAAATTTAAAATCTTAAAACCTGAAAATCTAAAAATCTTAAAATCTTAAAATTTAAATATCTAAAAATCTAAAAATCCTAAAATTTAAATATCTAAAAATCTAAAAATCTAAAATTCTAGGAATGCTTGAAAACTTGAAAATTTAAAAAACTTAAATCCAAAATCTGAAAATCTAAGAATCTAAAAATCTAAAAATCTAAAAAGCCTAAAATCTAAATATTCAAAAATCTACTAGAAGTCTTAAAATCCAAAAATCTAAAATTTTATGTTCCTAAAAATCTACTAGAAATCTAAAAACCTAAAACTCTAAATGTTTTTAAAATTCTGAGATTTTTAAACTCGTCCATACCATTCTTCTATTTACACTCTGTGTATTGTCCGACCAAATTTGAAAAAAATGATAATAATAGAAGAAAACCCGCCAAAGCCGGCATTTCCCCTTTCTTTAAATCTGAGAATAAAAATAAATAAATATCTAAAAAAAAATATGATTAAAAAATTTAAGAAACTAAATGTTTTGATACTTTTAGTTTCTTATAAATAAATTAACAAAAAAAAATCCAAATTGCTATAAAAATCATATATTCAGGAGCTTAAAAATCCAAAGATTTACCAAATTTTAAAGAATTTAGAGCAGTGACCGAACTATTTTTTATTTTTAAAACTCTTTATTTATTCCAAATTTTACATTATTTTACATTCATATATTATCCTAGGTGATCCTGCTAAGTAATTAACATTTCAACCTTATATGCTATCATTATTATCTAATTGTGTAAATATTATTTTTACTTTGTCTATTCAGAATTTTTAACAGGGTTTATTTTGCCTGCGTGTCAGAATTACAGTTGATTTCTTAAAACTAGTTTTTATCTCTAGAGAGAATTGATCATTGCAATTGAAGATTGCAATGATTTTAAAAGTGACCGAACTATCAATATTTTTACAACACTACTACAATCACGTATAAAACAGCGTCCACTATGCATTGATTTACCGGTTACTTCAGTGGTTAGCCAAGTTATTTGATTCGGGATTTGTCATGTTCATAGTCTATGCTTACATGGGTAGTAGTAGTAGCCATCCCTATTTTGAAAAAAATTGCCAAGTTGAAATTCCACCTCTTGAAATGTTCGTCTTGACTAGAAAACAAACATACTTAAATTTGAAGACCGTAGAAGAAAATATGAAAGTTTGAAAGTTACCTTTGCTCAACCATATTTAATATATCGCCTAAGCATAGATATAAAGTTGTGTTTTATTCACCAGTATTCACTACCATGTTTAGTTTATTTCTTAATTATTGGTTGCCTCATACTTCAGAATATGTTTTCGCTGGATTTAAATCCCAGTGCATTTTAAATGTGGCTGGATTTTTGATTTTCCGTGTCAAAGTTCCGTCAATCTCAGCCCTTTGAAATTACATCAGAACAAAATGTTTGGACAAGGTTCCCGAGGGGTTTTGAGTTTTTGTTTTGCTTTGATTAGACATACATTGCAGAACACTTTGTCAGGAAGCAGATGATGTGTAAAACCATTTTTGTCATGTTTTAGTGCACCAATTTTTTCCACACATCGCTGGTTCGATTACGATTATTTGTGGTATCAATATGTACACTTGCGGTGGAAATTTTGTCGACATTTAAGGCGGACATTACATTATTTTTAAAGTCAAGTTCACCCGCGAAATTACCAAAAGACGGAACACGAAAATGTACACTGAAGTTTCTAGAACGACAACGCTGATCAGTGTTTCACACGGAAACCCTTTGGATGGAACATCTCATCGAGATGTTATAATTTGTGATCAGTAATAAAAGCAGGTTTCTGAAGGGCTAATGAACTTAACTTAACTAAACTTAAAGCATATACGGTGACAATTTTTATCGGCGTGACTCAAATTTCCCGGCGGCGCGGGCAAAAAAATGCAGCGGCGCGCCGGTCGAAAATAGCGGCGGCGTGGCGCGGCGGCGCACAGGTCTAGTGTCTCGTACTAATAACTCGACTTTCTCTCTATCACTCTTTTGCTCTCTCTCTCTCTCTCTCTCTCTCTCTCTCTCTCTCTCTCTCTCTCTCTCTCTCTTTTTATCTATCTATCGACCTATCTCTCTTTGCAACGATACCATACTCCGTTACCATAGTATTTTTGTATTTTCTTACCTCAATTCGGTACTCGCAGATCATTTTGGGCACACTTTTTGGTATTATACTCCGGTATTTTACCTCTTAAATACCAATACCAGTCTTCAAGTTATTCGTTTCTGCTCGAATAGTGTCTGCAAGATGCAAGATTCAAGATTCTTCATGTTTATCTCAATTGAATATTTTGAAACAAACCTATTTACAGATCTTAACAGCTGACAAACTTTCGATCAAAAGGAAACATGCGGACGTTTAAGTTGCATAACAGATCACTTCGGATTTTGTATGGCACGATAGAAAATATTCATACAAGAATGGTAAAAATAAATTAAAAAAATCAAATTCACTTCATTCATTTTTTCCCCGATAGAATATTTTGAATTTTTTTATTCAACAGTTTGGAATGTTGCCTAACTTTTGCTGAAGAAAAATCCAAGATGCATTGAAGATACATAATATGTCACTTTGGATACGGCGTGCGGTTGTTCTCTACGGGCATGAGACGTAAAGGGTGTCCACGATGAAATTGCCACACTATGAAATTGCTCTAACTTTTTAACCGTAGGGTAGAATTTAATGAAAATTTGGGTGGATTTTGTTCATAGTGCATTATTTACATCCTGCAAGTTTTAAAGTCCTGTGATCAAAACTCGCGGAAATGGAGTCGAAAGAACAGCTCGTGCGTGATAAAATCTTGCGCATTCATCACGAGAACAAGGATCTCTCGCATCGTTCCATCGCTAAAACGTTGGGAATCGCGAATTCCACGGTGTCGCGAGTGATTAAGCGGTTCGAGGAACGGTTGACCACCGATCGGAAGCCCAGAAGTGAAGGAAAAAATATTCCGTACAACACCAAAAATCACAACCGCGTAGTTGGGGCCTTCAACCGAAATCCGAACGCCTCCGTTCGGGATGTGGCTAGAAGCTGCACCTAAGCCGAAGTTTTGTCCAGAAGGCCAAAACTAAGGCTGGGCTTCGAACGTTCAAGGTACAAAGGCCCCTAATCGCGACGAGAAGCAGAACAAGCCCGCCAAAACCCGTGCCAGGAGGTTGTACCTCAACATGCTGACGAAAGTTGAATGCTGTATCATGGACGACGAAACATAAGTGAAGGCCGACTTCAAACAGATCCCCGGCAACCTGTTTTTCACGGCCAAGGATAAGTTCAGCGTTCCAGAGCATGTCCGCACTCAGAAGATGTCCAAATTTGCGAAGAAATTCCTGGTTTGGCAAGCCATCTGCACGTGCGGGAAGCGGAGTGCACCTTTCGTGAACCAGGACACGATGAACGGACAGGTGTACATAAAAGAGTGCCTCCAGAAGCGGCTGCTTCCTCTCCTGAAGGCCCACAACGTCCCAACAATCTTCTGGCCGGAGTTGGCCTCATGCCACTACTCAAGGACGTGCTGAAGTGGTATGCGGACAATAAGGTCAATTTCGTGCCGAAAATGTTCAACCCTCTCAACACTCCGGAGCTCCGCCCCATCGAGAAGTACTGGGCGATTATAAAGCAGCACCTTCTTAAACGACCTAAGGTAGTGAAGACAGTCGAGGAACTGAAGAAAGTATGGGTTTACATGCAAAAAACGGTTGATTCACAGGTTGTGCAGAATCTTATGGCCAGGGTTAAGGCCAAGGTGCGGGCATTTGCGTATGGACTGTAAATAAAATACGAGTAAAATGGTAAAATGAAGTTTAACAGTTATTTCTCAATCCCTGAAAATTTGATGGCAATCGGATGAAAACTCGAATTTTGCGAATCAATTTTGTGTGTGGCAATTTCATCGTGGACACCCTTTAGATAATGCTCGAAATGGGCTTGCGAGCATTCGAAGTTTTTGAGCGAAGGGTGTTAAGAGAACGCAGTCTGGTGACGGAGGATGAACTATGAGCTCGCGTAACTCACCGAGGAACCCAGTGTTCCAAAGGTGGTTAAATCTGGACGAATACACTGTGCAGGACATGTTGCGAGATTGCCGGACAACTATCCTGCGAAAATGGTGTTCGATGGAAATTCGCTTGGCAAAACATTACGATGGGCACATCGAGCAAGATGGATAGGTAATGAAGCTTGCATGAATTTTAATAGGGTATTATATGGGTATGTGGATTATAACATTGTTCGAAAATAAATAAAATAATATTCCGGCATTTAAATTATTTTTTAATTTGGCAAGCGTAACTTTTGAAAACAATTTCAAAATATCATGAAAAAATAATAATTGCAAAAAAACACCATGAAACACACTACAAAAAACAGACAACCTAAATCAACGAACCAACCATTGATTTCTAGCATACATAAGTTGACATATATGTCATAATGGGAGCCCCGGTTACTGAAAATTAAGTGCTGTCACTTTGCATAAGTGTCGGTAAAAATAAAAATGATTAGATTTTTCTGGTTCATAAATCGAGAAAAAATAGTTGAGATTCATAAAAAATATGCTTGTGCTAGGTAAAACGCCCATCATCGATACTGATGGAGAAAAAAACATGTTTTTTTTATAATTAAAACCCCCTATTGTCTATGTATTTCCATTTTGGTATATATTTAACATTTGTCTAAATTTAGTTCAGTTCAAATGTTCCTCCCTTTACCTTAATTGCCAGCCGCATGCGTTGTTGAAAAGCGTCACACGCATGATATCTTGTGGCATGTCATTCCATATTTTCACCAAACGTTTTTTAAAAGTGTCCTTTGGTTAGTCCTTTGGTATTCCCCACATGTGCCCAGCATGTACAGGGTGTTTTGCAATAGGTGTGACGCAATGACAGCATAACAAATCAAATCGTAGCATTTATTGTTCATTTAAAAGATACATTTTATACAAGTAAACCATATTAATTCAATTCAAATTTCTCACCCTTTTCCTTGCTAACTTTGCGCAAACGCTGTGTTAACCCATTTTAGCTAGCACGAACGATTTCTTCAGGAATTTGGTCCCAAATATCAACCAAATGTTTCTTAAACCGATCTAAAGTCAGTCCTTTTGTATATTCCCAAACAAAGTCGTCAAGTGTGTTGAGATCCGGTGAAGATACTGGCCATTCTTCGCTTGTGATGAAATCGGGCAAATTTTTCGCGCACCACGCTTGTGTCGTCTTTGCCTTGTGAGCTCGAGCTGAGGCCTGTTGGAAACAATGTATTCTCATACAGCGTTGAAGCATGAGGAAGCAGATGGTTCTTCAAAGCCTGCGCGATGTAATATTAAGTGTTGATTTTTACGTTAGGTTCTATGAAAAGACGAGGAAGTTTTCCTTTACGTGAAACGGCGCCCCATACCATGATTTTCGATAAATTCTGATAGCGTTTTATAGCTAGTTTATCTCTAGAAATATTGCCAAGACTTTTGCCATACACAATAATTCTGTTCATTATGACTGTCCTGAAGGAGGAAGAGCTTTTCATCCGAAAATAAAATCTCGCAGTCACCGTGCCGAATCCAAAGATTTCTGCTTCTTTGGACCCTGGCTTGCTTGCGTAAACCCGTTGTTTCTTGTACGGCTTGAAATCCAGATCATGTTTGAGGAGTCTGTTCATTGAAGCAGGGTACATTTGAAATTGTTTGCTCAATTTACGGCCAGATACGGCCGTATTACATCTTATTCGCTCCCTCTCACATTTGATCTTTTTATTTGTTCTGGCAGTTCGTCTGGCGCCTCCTTTGTGTTGAATATGGACATTTACAATTTTCATGAACCGTTTCAAGGTACGCCGAAAAATAAAAAGCATACTCACTCAGGACTGCTTAAGGCTATTGCATATGTATCTGACAGGGTCTAAGCTTTTGCAAATTTAAAAAATTTGCTCCCGTATGGCTTCCATGGTAACTGATAAATATAAACAATCAAAATCGCTTATGTATCGTCTGTGATACACTGTCAAAAAAATAAAACGGGTAATCACCCAACTGAAAAAAGGTGACACATATTGTGAGACACATTGTAGAACCATGCATAAAAGTTGAGAAGATTCAAATCAGGTGAATAGGCGGACCAACCTTTCGACGACATAAAATCCGGAAAATTGTCCTCACACCAAGCCTGTGTAGTTTTTACCTGGTATGACGGTGGAGAGTCTTGTTGGAAGCAGTATGATGTTATCTTGTTATGGTTTTTGACAAAGCAAAGCAAATGGTTCTTCAAAACTTATCGATGTAATATTTAATTTACTGTTGATTTCAATGCCAGGTTCAATAAACAGTAATGGATCCTTGAAAAAAATTGGAGAAACATCCTTAAACCACCACTCTCTGGAACCTTTGAAAAGCTAGTTTATCACAAAGTATACTAGAACAATGTGTTGCATACATCCGGAATTTCACAATCACCGTGCCGCTTGAGTAGCTTCCGCCATCTTTTGACTGTTGCAATCTTCTGTTTTTTAGTCAAGCCATGCACTCGTTGTTTTTTGTACGGATTCAGTCCAAGGTCGTATTTAAAAAACCTAACCGTTGACTGCGATATTCCCAGTTCTATGTCGATCTATCGGCCAGACTTACCTGAAATCTGCCGAACTCGCGCTCTCACTCGTTTGATGCCTTCTGGACGTCTGACAGGGCGTTTACGGCCAGGTCTGGAAGGTATGTTCCAATAAGTGGTTTCCTTGTAGTATTGGATGGTGTGAAACATGAATCTTTCTTTTATTCTGAGTGGTTTCAATTCCTTTAAAATATTACATGGTCTAAAATGATTCAACAACAGGCTTATCAACAACTTACCACGATTCTTAGACGAATGAAAACAATCTTGCAAGTCGTGTGAACATTTGGTTATACTCTGAAGGAAAAATGCGCAAATATGTCTTTGATAAACCCCTCTAAAGTTAAACAAGTTTTAAAAACACTGACAGGAATTACCACTCACCCTGTAAATGACGTTATGCCTAGAAAATGAATAATAATCGTAGAGCTAAAGGTTACCAATGATAAGATGGTTATTTTATTGAAGCTACGATTGAGGCATAGCTAAAATCTTCTCCATGATAATACGAATATAGAAAAATAAATCATTTATATTCACATTCGTTCAATGTTCATAACATTCGCCATGGATTGATTTGGATTCCGAACTGAACTGTAGACAAGAAAGAAATAAAATTATCAATTGCGAGATCCATATATTCTTGTCAAACGTAATTTATACAAGTTTGCTTAATGTTAATGAAAACTTTTATTTCAACGAGCAGAACTCGAGATTTAGGAAAGCTTCACCGAACCGGAGGCTAGTAAAGATACGGAGTACTGTAAAACCGAGCCTCATGCCCCAATTTGAATGTCCTAATTAAACTGTTCCGGAACAGTGGTGACCTACAAAGTACGACATCCCCGCCTCCGGTAATCCAGGTGTCATTATTCATTAACTCCGTGGCTCGGTCGGCTCGTAGATTGCGTTAATTCGGAGAAATTAAAAACACCAAACACATAGTGAACCGCGTTCTCACGAATGTCCTCGACGATGTTATTCCGCTGCTTCTTAAAGGTGTTGACGGTGGTGGGTTCAGGGGAATGGGCACTGTTTGGGAAAACAAGGTCAGTATGGTAATAAAACAGTAACCGGAAAAGCACACCTCACTTGGTACAAACAATTTCGTGTTCGCATTTTAAAGTTCTCCACTCCACTCGGCGCAGCAGGCGGAGTAAACCGAACGGAAAACCGGAAACGTCACAACACGGCAGCGGGGACGTGCGTCGTACCTGATGTTTTGTATGTTCTGCTATAAACTGGTTTCGGATGGAAAACGTCGACGGGGACAAGGAAGTTAAACGACAAGACCGATTCTAATTTAATTGTTGTTGCTTTATATGTTGTTTGCTTTATATCCTTTAGTACAAACAAAAAAGGCGCAGGTACTCAGCAAGACAATAAGGGAGGTGGTGGGTTTGATTTTCAGTTAACTGAAAGAATATCAATAGATGTTTTGGGGACAGGTGCAAGGTTCCAGTTGGGGCGTAACAGACATGGAGGAAAGCATGTTTGTTTAACGGTTGGCATTTTTATGAGACATGTGTATACATTCGCCCATTTATACCTACGGCTTTGGGAACATGCAATAAACACAGCCAGAGAGCTTCGGAACTTCGCCCTGAAGGAAGGCGTCGAACAACTGTTGGCACCTGTCGCTTGTAGTTCTACGTTTAACCACACTCCCATCCTTGCCATCCGACCTAAAATCCGCTGTAATGTGATTAAATTGTTTTCGTTTACATGATGCGTTAAATTTGTAAGCATCACTGGACAGCAAGAGGAGACGAAGTATTTGTTTGTCTGACATAAGCGGTTCATGAACTGTATGAAATATGCACGATGACAAACTTTATGAGATTATCCGGGGGATATCCCGTTAATGGAAACAGGTAAATAAGTAGCATGTCAATCAACACCAATTTGGAAAGTTAATCAGTTGGCGAAATAACACGATTGCAATTTATTGCGGAAAAATAACGACGCATATGCTGTGATTCAATTCTTTGAGATTCCTCCTATATTCGATTTATTAAAAACTCAATCCATTTGAATGGAAGCGGTCCTGATTGCAATCGATCCCGGGTTTGAAGTAGATCTTTTCGACACAAATTTTTCATTAGGGCCTAACTGACAAACGTAAACAATGGCTTCTTCCGTAAATTTCTCGTGGCACAAAAGCTAACCATGTATGCCTTCAATTCTATCCGATAGGTGAACTCGTCCTCTTTGAAATAACTTTGGTGGATTGATGAAGCGAGTTCTCAATGACGAGAAATTCGCGGAAAAAGCTACTATTTACGTTTGTCAGTTAGCCCTTAATGCAAAATCTTTGTCAGTTTTGAGTAATTAAAGCCTGTCCACGTTAAATTTCGGACTCCAACATAATAGCAGCAAAAAAAAAAAAAAAAAAAACTCGCAATTCAACAAAACCGATTGTTTATTTCACAATTATATAGTTATATTCACATTAGATCCAGTTGATTAAGATGTTAATCCTTCTTTTTGTAAAATCCTCGACTCTTCTGTGGTACACCCGCCATCAGGTTCCGCATGGTATCCTCAGATACGCCCGCAGTGACGATTCTCCATCTTTTCTTGAAATCATCGGTACCATCGGTGTTCAAAATGCACCTGGAGATCCCATAGCTGAAGCGAAAGTGCCAGCAAAGGATTAACTTTCTTCGAACAATTACCGGAACCTGGTGGGGAGCGCATCCACAAGATCTTCTAACATTGTACCGGAAAACGATTTTGTAGTAAACGCGAGCAAATTCCTTTACTAGCGAAAATTTGAAAAAGTGTTTCAATGTTTTAATTTTTATTTTTAAAAAGTGATCAAATGAAGTGTTAATTTTAAATTCTCCTTGTTTCTCAATCACAATCGTTCTGCTTATACACTCAAAAAAGTTTTTTTTTAAAATAGTGTTTTTAAAAAAAAATGAGAGCTTAGATTATAGTTTGTTAAACCTATACTTTTAGTGTTAGTTTTTTTTATCTGTGTTTGTGTTATTTTGATTCTTTCAAAAATGTTCAAGTCAAAACCAAAATCCAAAAGTTAAATTATTGCTCATAATTTAATATAAATGTGTTATGTAAAATATTTTTCAAATTCCTGCCCATCTTCCTATCCGTTAAATTGTTATTCCTTTTAACCTCGAGGCGGCTGCCAGTAATTGGTTCTATCCCCCTAACTTCAAGATAACTGATGAATATAAATATTAAAAATGTTAACTTCATTCGATTGAGCCTGTACAAATAAATGATTAAAAAAAAACAGAAGAAGTAGTACTTTCGATGAAGCTGGCTAAGTATCCCGCGACAGCCTATATTAGCAATAGAAATAGCATAGTGGAGTATGTCAAAAGGAGCTGAAAAATCAGTATAAATGACATCTGTTTGAGCTCGGTGATTCATGCTGCCAGATCCAATAGTGGAACAACCTGGCATGTAGGTGTGATGATCATCACTCAGAAAAGGCTTTTAGTGAGTTAGTAGGTGTTCAACTCTCGCTACACTGAAAATTTATTTTCGTAGATTAGCTTTCACTCGTTTCGTAAACGTGGATTTAGTACAAAGAACAAATGTCTCGTAAATTGTATGAAACATTCATATTGCTTGTCATCTAACAAAACGCTATCATTACACCTTTTTTGTACAATGCACAAAATAAATTTCGTGAAGATCAGCCATTCGCTGCTTCTCTTCGACCGTACTCATAAGTATTGGTGTTCCTACTGGGATGACGGGAATCATAAATTTATCCCAAAATAGAAATTAAAGTTCTGTCGAGAGTTAGAAACTCATGCACAATAATCAAGTAACTTCTCACGAGTCAACTTGGTTTAGTGAGATAAACCACGGATTGAATAACAATTGCTATTAATACTATAGGATCGAACCCCATGTCAGAAACATTAAAAAATTATACACCGAACTCTCGTGGTGCGCTTTTTTTCCAATTAAATTTTGAGCATGAGCATGAGCATGAGCATGATTGACCGCCCGAGGTTGCTACTCCGTTGTTGCCAGATCAGCTGTTATTACACAGAGAACCAATAGATGATGCTTAGGACTAACACACATCTTCAATGTGTTTAAAACTGGTGATCCCAAACTAAGGCAATACCGGCGCCGGCCTCGCCCGAATGCAGGTCAAGAAGGGAATGGGTAGCAATATGTTGACGTGATACTCGCTTTATTGGAAGCCAAAGTGATTTTTAATAATGCTGAAAAGCCTATATTGACCGATTTAAACCAACAGTAACGATGCTATTGGGGTCACTCACAGAGTGTGATAGTGGTATTTCGTTAGGAAAACAAGGTAATTCATCTCAACGCTTGAGAGCCAACTTGGAACGATCTATATCAACAGTACGGATGCCGCTGGAGTCTCTTACAAAATGGGACAGTGGTTAATTATGTACCTCACCACCGACCGATCTTACCCGGCGAACCACGACTTCTGATGATCACTCGCGCAACGTATAATAGCCAACCGAAACAAAAGACAAAACGCTACGCCCGATAACAAAATATTGCGGAGCAACGTATCGACACAACCGATTCATCCGATTCAACCGATGGTCGACGCAAACCTATTAAAAATAAATTTTTATTAATATAAATACAATGGGTTACAATTACCTGTCTCGCTTCACGTCCTTGAGAGCACTTACCACATCACGAGTCACCGGTATATATTTTATAGGGTAACGGGATGTAATGTTAGCCTAGCTCCTTGATTCGGCCTATGTACCAAATATGTCATTATTTCGGCGATAATCAACAAAATCATGTTGCTATCAATATGACCGATCTATTTCGAAGCAATTGAGACAATATTAATCAATTTATAGTTGTTCACTTCCTCGTAATTTTCAATTTCCTTCACTTTTCAGACACCATAACTTTACTGTTAAGCTGAACAGATTATCTGCACGCTCTTCGAATGCTCTAAAATTGCCGAAATTGAACCTATAAACCGAATCATGCAGCCAAGATGTACAGAAAATAGTCACACGTTATCAACTAAGAGGTCACATAGGTAAAATAACAATGATTTAACATGAAAACCATAGACCCAATGTTAGAGACATATTTTTTTCTAGGTTCCTAATTATGGCCTGTTGTATGGAAAGCGTAGTAAAAATGTCGTTATTGGTAACATTTACAATACAAATGTCGGAGTTTTGGTTAAATGTTTTTCATATGGCTCATCTTAACACAAACTAATGTAACAAAATCTGTGTATAGTGAATTATAATGTTTTGATTGCCGAATGATCGCTCAATCATATGTTAAAATCACTTAACTGTTTCTTAGCAGTTTAAGTATACTTTGATTGTTAGTAAAATTGGTTGTTGCGTAGAGCGAATACAGCTGGGAACACATTGAATCAGAAAATCGAAAAAAAAAGCGTACATAGCCAACATTCAATAACAAATCTATCGAATGGGACGAACTTGCATCCATGAATAGACCCAATTTGATGCCTATAGACCGATATAACATCCATATCCCGCGAAAGTTTCTGACTTTATAAAATGAGTTGTGTAACTTTTCGTGATACATACAACCAGATGGTTTATTAAACATATCTTAGCAAGTGTACAGCTAGTTAAATTTTGCTTCCAGCTCAAATACTTTATGAGCTATGATCAAAAAATGTAATCGATTGTTGCATACTAGGCTGAGTCAAGGGACACATACCCTATATATTTTTTGTTTTTTTTTTTTCAAGCTGAACAATACATCAGGTCCCAAGCAACAGTGAGAGACTCTCTCCGTCGACCCCCTCTTTCGTGAATAGCTTGTCTATTAAACAATTTGCTGATGTTTTTTACATATTGGACCCTTAATTATATTTTATGTTATCGTTCTGTGCGTTGAAAATACTTGAACATAGCCGTAGGAACACAAAGAGAAAGTCGATGAAAAGAGCCTCCCAATGCCACTCAGGGCCCAATGCATTGCTCAGCTTGATTTGTTGCCATATTAATCTGATCCGGCGGGGGCTCGTAAACTATTTAATCCGCCACGAACGATTCAATTTCCTCCCATGACCCGATCATATCGGGAAGGAGGAAAAACGATGGCTTCAGCGACGTGCACACAAACTTTTGAACAGCGCACTCGTTCGGCTGCGCATGAATCAACGGTTCCGGTTTTATTTAAATAGTATAAAATACCAAAGAAAAATTCAGCTAAGCTTTTGGTTGAATTCTGAAATGAGCCTTTCTTTCAACTCCTGTCATCAAATTCTGTTCAGCCACCTTATTTATTTTATTCGCCACAGAACACAAGTTTGCAAGTTTTCTTCTCGCTTCCAACCATTTTTTGAGTCTTGTTCAGGTTCCGCTTGACGATGGCCCGATGTAATCTTTCATATACAGAAAAACTTATTAATATTAATAAGCGCGCAAAATTTCCCCCTCGTTTAGTTCCAAGCCAATTGCGGCGTTAATAACGAAATTGTTTGCAATCTCCCTTGCGCTGAACTGGCCGGCTTGACGTGCCGCAAGGGCTCAGTAGGGATTCCAGGACCTGAAGCTAAGAGTCAGTTCCATTGTGGTTATATCACATCAATTATTTTTTCTAATATAGCAGCAGCACATCGATATTGTAGATATACTATTCTTTGTAATTTCAGGTCATCCAACGAACTCCTAAGTATTTATAAATAATTTTAAATATATTTTGTTTTTTCTATGGTT
Source organism: Aedes japonicus (assembly GCA_034211315.2). Lineage (NCBI taxonomy): Eukaryota > Metazoa > Arthropoda > Insecta > Diptera > Culicidae > Aedes > Aedes japonicus. Next base: position 7,853 of record JASCZW010011000.1, on the reverse strand, counting down.
ATGATAATTTATCTAATATCTATATTACGGTCCCCCCCTTCATACAGCGTTACTGTGAATGCAACCTGGTAACTCAATTTGATCTTGCTATTAAGTGGAGCTGCATACATGACAAGGTCGTAGAAGGGATGGTGGCTACCTTACATACATACAACAATGTTTGCAATCTTTGATACAACAGGCTAGATTTAGGCGTTATCTTAAATTAACATCTCCAATTATTTTCTACTAAATCGATCGTGTACAGAACGCAGAAAATTCAATGTTTCTTTTTATCTGTGTACGCACAGAACAAAATGATGATTCTTAACAGACGCGTAAAACTTCCCCTCTTTTAATTGACAGCCAAAGCCAGCGTTATTGTTAAAGTTATTGTTTGCAATCTTTCATACTGCATACTACATTGTTTGCAATCTTCCTTACAACAAACCTGTTTCCTTCTATATCTAGCTTGAATTTACATGAAAGATTCCATTTTTGATATGCCAAATTTAGCATTCTCTGTATGTGCATTAGAAAATTATACGTTTCCTCCTCATTGTGCCCACAAACGGTGAGATTTATAAAACTATTTTCCTCCAAAAACGGCTTTTGCTTCTTTTGCGACAGCAGTTGTATGCAGCTTATTCTGTGGATTTTTCATCGAAAGACATGAATCCACCAAATTACCCTGAAGTTCGTCCGACCGAAGCCTAATGGGCCATGATGAAGCGAGAATTGTGGAAGACCAAAGGAGAGGCAAATGACAAAAAAGAAATGATGACGTAAAAAGAAACTGAGGAAAACGACGTAAAAACCTAAACGACTGTACAGGCTCTGATGGAAGGTGTCAATTGCAAATTTCGAGCATTCTACTTAAACTCATCCTAAAATCTAACCGACGTATGCAATTTAATATAAATACGTATACTGAACTACTGTGAAACCATTTACCAATAACTATTTTAATAAATATAAACAAGCCGTTTTGTTGACCTTTCGTCTTCGATTTCATTTTCTATGCTGACTTATACACCGTAAGTTCATTCACATATCCACATAGAAAGTCAATGTCATTACCAATGTTCAGCCGAATAACTATAATAATTCCAGCTGAAAATGTTAAAATGCTTGATGGCCGCGCCAAGTAGTCAAGGAGTTGTTTTGTTTATTTATTGTATCTAAACTCTACCGGCAGTTGGACGGAATAGAATATATGAATATTTTCTAGAGTCGGTTGCTACAACGAAATTTGTATGGCTTTGGTAAACAAAATTTTCCAACGGTGAAAATCAGGGGATATTCGGGTTAATTTAAAAACTGGGAAAATGTTTTGCAAATTTAATTATCTACCGCTGTAAGAATTACCATGCAACAGCGAATTCTCCTTTCTCGATTTTCTGTTATTTCCCTAAATTATATACAAAACATATCAAGGCCATTCGAGAAAAATTTACTTGAAAACTTTAATCATAAATGGTGACAGTTGAACGTCCTGCTGTGTACGATTGGTTGATATTCGAAAAGCGATGTACGGGAATCACGTCTGTCAAAAGGACGTCTTCTAGAAACACAGGTTATTTGTAAGCTATCGATTTCACTGATTACTCTGCACACTAGCCATAGTTTAAGTTGGTTTTGTGTGTATCACTGCCGTCACGGCGTCTATTTTTTTTTAAAGCAAACTTAATAAACAAAGTGCTGGTTGGTGATTGATTATAGCTTAATAAAGCAGTGAGCAATTCCATCAGCATACGGTAGACGGTTATTTAATTTTATTGTATGGTAAGTTGGCATAATTGTATTATGATTCGTTCAAAATCGGTATTCAAAACCATTTTAGTATTTCAAACGTACGCTTCTATCTCGGTTTGCTTCAGATTTGAGATTTTTGTTTTGAAAGTTGGAAGTTTGGTGATGAGAAAAAATGTGGTAATCTTTAGCGATGACAATCAATCATTTTGTGTGACACTTTTAGGTTCTTTAAATATTTTAAAAGGATCCGTTTTTCTATGGTAATCTTGGACAATGATATAATTATTGAGCCTTCCAACATGCTCGTTGTCTGAACTATCTCAATGATTCCGGTGTCTAACTTATTTAACCCCAATTATCCCAATTTGTAATTTGTATCGGGAAAAATTTCCAAAGTTGTTTGGAATATTCATATTTTAAATACATTACCGTATAAAATTTTTCGATTTAGAAAATTGGTGTCCTTTTACAGGTAAATATTTGCCTCAATTGCACTGCATCTCGCATTTCTATTGGCATAACCACCTATAATATAAACGTGGGTTTTATCTCACATCTTACCCACAAATTCTCGACGTTTTTAGCCGCTATCACTAGAGTTGCATCACTTATAAACTCAGCAATTCTTCCTAAGTAATCACACACAGTTTTTTCACGCCAAAATCTGGATCCCGCAATAAATTCAAAACGCATTCGATCCGTACGCTACTGTCGACTTGAATGAGGAAAAATAGCCTTACATCAACCGGAGCCGATCGATCCGGGCTAAATATTTTGAAACTCGTGCGCTTTTTTTTCAATTAAATTTTGAGCCGATAAAGTAGATCTGTCAGACGGTCATGCATCATCAGAGAGACGTTTCTTTTTTATTAACGTAACAAATTACTCGTAGTCCTTTGTATTGTTTTCGTTGAATGAACGAATGTTCTTTCTGTGTCAACTAATGCTTAGTGCTTTTGACAGTTGAACGTGTGGCATTAAATACAAATGCTTGGCTTCTAAAAAGTAACAAATCAGTTTAGTTGCAGAAAACAACGAATAGATTTGTTAGTCCTACCTCCGATTTCGTAATATAAACGAAAATTTCAGTGTAGTTCTAATTGCTTACATAATGCACTCACTGAAGAGAGAGAGAGAGAGAGAGAGAGAGAGAGAAAGAGAGAGAGAAAGAGAGAGAAAGAGAGAGAGCGAGAGGTTTTTCTCGGACAGATGGAAAATACAGAAGCTAGTGAAGCTACACGGACAAAAATCTGTGCCCGGATCCGTGAACTGCAGTCATGAATTCGAGAACACAGCGTGAAATACACCGTGAACTGAATCACGTAATCGGGAACTAGTTCACGTTTTTGAGTAAAAATCGTGAAAACGTGAACTAGTTCACGGTCCGTTTTCATTTTCGTGAACGCTTTTGTTTCAGTGTAGGAAAGCCTCCTGGGAATCCAGCTTCGTATAGGCCAACATGCCTCTTGATTACGCTCGGAAAACTCCTGGAGAGGATCAACCTAACCTGACTGACAAAATTTCCCAAGAGCGAGCATGGGCTATCGAGGATGCTATTCGGTTTCCAGAAAGGGATGTCTACGGTGGATGCCTTTCGGAAAGTAGTCGAGACCGCCGTTAAAGCGTCCAAACAGAAGCGGAGATCCAATCGTTATTGCGCTGTTATAACGATCTACCTTCATGCGCTTTCAATAGCGTTAGCTGGGAGGCTATTGTCAAGTCGCTGCACAAAATTAAGGCCCCTTATTGTCAGTGAAGAATTTTGAAGAGTTACTTTCAGAACAGGGCGCCAATTTACGAGATCTCTGTGGGGCGGAAATCGGTGAACATTACGGCAGGAGTTCCGCAAGGTTCTATCCTTGGCCCAACACTTTGGAGCGGGATGTAAAATGTATTTTTCCTTGCATTGGTGTCGTGCAACTACTCCACATGCTTCACGTATGTGTTGGTGTAGCTTTGCACTATGTTTATACAAACGCTTTTAGGTTATGTCCGATTGTTTTCATTCGATGTTTATCTTTTACCAGCGATGAAGGTGTAAAGTTTTTGAAAGGTGAGCGCCCGGGCGCTATTTTCAGAAATTAGAAAAACCTCGCAGTAAAGCGGGATTTTGTGTACCGAACCATCCGAAGATACCGTGACACCTGCTCGTTGGATTATTGGGGACAGCTGGAGAAGGAGTACACCGGAATTAAGATTTAATAACAACAAAATGACTTTATTTAAAAACACTGGTTCTCACATGGAAACGTGGTTATGTAGTAGGCATATAATAAAAAAGATGATCGCAGCAGTCAGTGCAAAAAACGCGCCGGTAGTATTTTTCACTTCTGACAGTTCATTCGTCCGGTCAAGACGCGTGAGTGGATTCGTCCTGACAAAAGGGATTTGGCCGAGTCGGTAATTGTTGTCGGCCTCAATATGGATGACCGGAAGAGATCCGGTCGTACTCGTACGGTGCGGACTGCACGAGTTGTTCAAGTGGTCAGGGAACGGATTAGACGAAAATCACAGCGCTCTGTACGTACAATGGCCGCTGATCTGAATGTTTCGAGATCGCCAATGCACAATATACTGCAAAATGATTTCGGATTCCAAGCTTTCAAGAAACGTAAGGTTCACGGAGTTTCGCAACCTTCCAAGCAGAAACCACTCGAAAGAGTAAGTTTGCTTTTGTCGCGGCACGGTGGGGAAGAATTTATCTTTTCCGACGAAAAGTTATTCGTCTTGCAACAATCCCACAATGTCCAGAATGGCAGATTGTGGGCTCTCTCTTCAAGAACTGTTCCAGAGAGTGATAGGAGTATTCCACGGTTCCAAAGTGTTGCGCCAATGATAGTTTTGGAGGGAAATTTGCAAGCGAGGCAAATTACCACTGTTCTCATCGAAAAAGGTGTTAAAGTGAATGCCGTTTACTATAAAACGGAAGTTTTGGAGAAAGTTGTCAAGTCATATGTACAAGAGGTGTTTGGAGATGATCACTATGTGTTTCAGCAGGACGGATCGCCATCGCATACTGCAAATCTCATTCAGCGCTGGTGCCGAGAAAATTTGACCGACTTTTTGGACAAGAATGAATAGCCTCCCACTTCACCAGATCTCAATCTCTTGGATTATTTCGTATAATCATGTGAATCATGCGATTGGTCATACATGCTGATGAAGATAAATGAACACTGGGCGTCTAATATGAACCAATTCAAAACCGTAATCAAACGAATTTGTGACGAAATGCCGATGGATGTCGTGCGTGCCGTCTGTGACGGTTTCGAAAAACGTCTGGAGCTGGTCAAGAAGGTTAAAGGCGGTGTTATTCCGAAACAGATGCTGTAGTTGATCAGTATTATATTGCAATATAATGGGTAGTTATCAAATTTATCAATAAAAATTGCATTATCGATTTCAAATAAATAGGGTTTCATTTTGTATGAAAATATATTGGACACGGTGTAAATATTAATAATTGGCTCTGTAAAGTTCTTTCGACTGACCCTGTTCAAATAGAATGATTTAAAAAAAGTAGAAGTACACACCTAGAAATTAGAAATTCCGGAGATGATGATTTGCAGCGGAATGTTGGGGGACGTAAAGAAAGTTTTCGTGTAAAATAATGTCTCTGAAACTGACACATACGCAATTCGACGAAAGACGTGTTTGGATTGAATTTATTTTCTCATCTCTTTCAACTCTTCTTATGTGCTAAAGGACGCTTGCATGTGTCGGTCTCGCAGGAGACAGAAATTTACATGACATTTCAGTGTGTAGTACTTCCGATGTCGTTGGCTAAGGTCAGGATGGTATTGTTCCTGAGATTTGCCTAGATTAGCATTAGCAATAGCAAAGTGCAGTTTGTCAAAGGGAGTACAAAAATCAGTATAAATGACATCTGTCTGAGCTTGGTGATTCATGTTGTCAGAGCGGAGTGGAACAACCTGGCATGAAGGTGTGAAGATCATCGCTCAGGAAAGGCTTTTAGGTGAGTTAGTAAGGTGTTCAGCCTCGCTAAGGTGCTACAGGGTAGGCCCAAATAAGTGACACAGTATTTTGCTTCAGTGTGAAATTCTTCTAGCCGTCGCAACTGCCATCTGGATGCCAACACATTAAAGAGGGACTGGTTAATATGTAAACAAACTAGTGTTCGCTAGATTCCGTCGACAGGAATTGCCTAAGAAAAATATGGATTTCAAAAGACAACGGATTTTGCAGTTGCATTTGACGGGAAAGCGTTCCAACCAGATACTGGCCGAGACCCGGAAGGAAGGAATATGCCGCACTAGGCTTATGCAAAATTCGAAGGCTCCCCAAGCTTAATCGACGCTAAACCCAAATCGGAGTAGTCCCCAAAATACTTTTAACACATTTGGTTTTAATTTGGCTTTGCATCACGCTATTCAAAAAAAAGTTTTGCATGGGAATTAGTATGAAGAAGGATCAGACTTACATTTCCAGATCCCGAGCATCTCGATATTACAGACCTTACACCAAATCTTATAAACATTCATACAAGTGTAAGTTGCCAACTATCAAAAAAAAATGCCGAAGATAACCTGACATGTAAATGTTATACAAAAATAGTTATTCAACAAATATAATAATAAGAAGTAAAATATGCAATGTATATAAAATATATAAATATAAAATATATAAAATATATATAATAATATAAATAAAATAAAAATACATAAAATATATAAATATAAAATATAAAAACATATAAATAATAAGAAAACAAAATATAAGAATAAAACATCATACCTAAAAGTGTGTATTTTATGTTTTATTGAATAACTATTTTTGTATAAAATTTACATGTCAGGTATCTTCGGCATTTTGATAGTTGACAACTTACACTATATGAATGTATATAAGATTTGGTTTAAGGACACAATATCAAGATGTTAGGGATCTGGAAATGTAAGTTTGAGATTCTTCATACTAATTCCCATACAAACTTTGAATAGCGTGTGCAAAGCCAAATTAAAACCAAATGTGTTAAAAATTTTAGGGGACTATCAGGACCCAAATTGGCGTCGATTAAGCTTAGGGGAGCAAATATTTCAAATTTTGCATCAGCCTAATGCCGCACATTAATCGACTGGACGTTGAAAGATGAAGGACGAGGGGAACCATCGATCCAAAGAAAAACCCTGGTCGATCGCACTGTACGTACCCAAACGACTTGTAAAGGATTTGAGATTGGTGCCGTACAAGAAAAGAAAAATTCATGGACTTTCGGAAGTCAACAAGAAGAACAGAGTAATTCGTTGTCGCGAGTTTCTTCGTCGGCAAGGTGATTCCATGATTGTGTTTTAGGATGAGAAAAATTTCGTACTATGCTGCCTGAAAGGTTCCTTCAATTTTCTACAGATGGCGTTGGTAATCGCCAATTTCTATGAGCTTCACTCCTTGAATGACGGCTGTCAAAATTTCAGCCATTTCTGTCCACGCATTCAGTAGTGACAACAGTGAGAAGCGACTGATCAGCAAGTTTTTTTTTAAAACGTAAAAATCTGACTTTCGAGTTTTGATAAAACACTATTGTCTACGCAAGAAAACGGCTACTGAAACCAAAGCAAAGCTGGATAAGTATTTTCCAGACTTTGCTCCGTCGATTCAAACCATTCATAAGTGGTTTGCTGATTTTCGTTGTGGCCGTACGAGCACCGTTGACTCACCGCGTTCTGGACGCTCAAATGAGGTCACTACAACAGTCGATAAAATCCATGATATAGTATTGGAGGATCCAAGAGCAAAGTTGAGAGAGCTAGCTAAGGATTTAGGCATTTCAATGGAACGAGTTGGCAACATCATGCATTCCGTTTTGGGTATGAAGAAGCTCTACGCATTCGTGTTACATCCTCTTAAGAGAATTTGAGCAAGTTTACACGCAATCCGAAGGAGTTTGTGCGCTGATTAACTTGGATAAAACGCCGATAAAACTTGGATCCCTTACTACACACCGGAGTCATCGCAGCAGGCAAAACAGAGGGCTTCACCAGGCGAAAGTGCTCCCAAGCGCCAGAAAACGCAACAATCGGCGGGAAAGGTTATGGCCTACGTGTTTTGGGATGCGCAAGGTGTAATATTCATCGACTTTCTTGAAAAAGTTAGAACCATAA